>CM030847.1:8767385-8859885 GCA_018105865.1 Metaphire vulgaris | reverse complement strand
TCTCCGAACGTCTCTTTCTAAAATATTTTAAAATATAATTAATCAGTTATAAACAGACAACGGCGGAGACTTTTCACGTGGTATTTGTAGCAAAGAGCCTATGTCAGTCTATGACACTTCACAATGTTTTAAAAATACCGGTCGCATATAGACACCGTCGAATCATACGTCTCAAATATCGATGGTAATCACCCGTCCCCACCCCCGCCAGGCCGCCACCGCCCCCCCGCCCCGCCAGGCCCCACCGCCCCCCCCCGCCCCCCTGCCCGCCACCGCCCCGCCCCCGCTGTTCCTCCTCACCTTATGAGTCCCCACTCGTGCGATGATATTCGGAAACATATAGGGGCCTACCTGTTCAGCTTATATAGCGCTTTGATAACGAAGACACTAGAAAAAGCGCTACGCAGATTCGCAGACCATGTATACGCTGAACTGTCCAGCACTCGGCAACCGGTTGACATACGAATCCCAAGATGCGCATCTGCTCTCCCGGTGATCGAACCCGGGTTGGAGGCTCTCATCTGGGGCAGAGCTTGTGCCCTTCCGAAAGAGCTAGCGAGGCACTCGAATGTATGTGGTCAAGAGTATGTTGGAGTGTACGGGTTTGGTAACCGAGTTTCCAGTGTATAGGCATCTGCTCAAGAAGATGAACAGAATGATGATGAGGAGGAGGAGGACGACGACGACGAGGACGAGGAGGAGAAAGAAGAAGAAGAAGAAGAAGAAGAAGAAGAAGAAGAAGAAGAAGAAGAAGAAGAAGAAGAAGAGAAGGGACAAATCTTAACTTGAAGAGATCAGACTCCTAATGTATGTCATAGATTAACGGGTTGTCGTGTATTTTTGGTCTTCTTCAAGTATTTAACACTCGCGATCCTCCTCTTCGGAATTTCTGCCGTGGAACTCATGACCGAGTCATTTCTGCCCGTCTTCTCTGCAACAGAGAATAGATAGGCTCCTGCTGTGATGACAGCAGCAGCAACAGCAGCTGAAAATTATAATTCACTTTGGGAGCTCGACGCGTCTCAGATTGATTCGAAATGCCTCCTCGCTTCCAGAGAAGTGCCGTCGGCATCTACGCGGGGAGAACCCTCCCCCCACTCCCAACACACACCTCATCCGCGCAGTCGCCCACCCAGTCTGTCTCTGTCTCTCTGTCTCTCTGTCTCTGTCTCTCTGTCTTTCTGTCTCTCTGTCTCTCTCTCTCTGTCTCTCTCTCTGTCTCTGTCTCTCTCTCTCTCTCTCTCTCTCTCTCTCTCTCTCTCTCTCTCTCTCTGTGTCTCTCTGTCTCTCTCTCCTGTCTTCAACCCATCGCCTCCCTCTACATCCTCGAGTCACACCTCATCCACGCAGTCTCTCTCTGTCTCTCTGTCTCTCTGTCTCTGTCTCTCTGTCTTTCTGTCTCTCTGTCTCTCTCGCTCTCTCTCTGTCTCTCTCTCTCTGTCTCTGTCTCTGTCTCTCTCTCTCTCTCTCTCTCTCTCTCTCTCTCTCTCTCTGTGTCTCTCTGTCTCTCTCTCCTGTCTTCAACCCATCGCCTCCCTCTACATCCTCGAGACACACCGCAAGGAACGCAGGAGAACCACCGAAACAGTTTGATTAATGTCTGTGCTAATGCATCTTGCCGTCTAATCTGCGCGACCGCGGGGCCCGCGCCGCGCCACGGAAAGACGATACGGCGCGAAGAAGACTGCATGGACGCGCAGCTCTTACAACGAAAAGCGCGCTTTTAACATTTTGACCATTCGCATAATTCAGATGACGTTCGAACGAAGCACTCTCCGCGAAAATACGTCTCCTCCTCCTCCTCCTCCTCCTTCTTCTTCTTCTTCTTCTTCTTCTTCTTCTTCATCTTCGAGAAACGCGTTCTCACCAATCCGATTGGTACTTGGCGGGAAGTTGGCGCTCAGGAATCGATAGAACGAACGGCGAGCGGTTCGATCGTGTCGTCGCGCGTATTTTCCCTTCTGCATTACTCGTCTACGCGTCGGTGGTGTCGAGGCGCGGCCACGCTGATTTGTTCTGATTAATCAAAAAATGTTCCCCGTAATTGAATTTACATTTCCGATGATGCCGACAGCGTATACAGCGGACCCCTTTAGATTTGATTCTTATGCGTCAAAAGTTATCATCTTCAAACTCTCCTCGTCCTCGTGCAGAGATCTATAAGTTCATACGATTGCTTAATAAGACGGTCTGTGGAACTATCTAGCTGTATTGTATAAAAGCAGTTGAGAAAAGGAATTTAAACAGTCCGTCTGTATGATAATTACATACAGTTGAACGCTTCGTTATAACGGACTCGGTTATAACTTATTCTCGGTTATAACGTACCGCAATGTGTGATGCGCTGCCTCATTTGATGGCGTTGGATAAAGCGTACTTCGGATATAGCGTGCAGTGGCGGCTCCACAGCGGCGCCCGGGGGGCCCGTGCCCCTATTGAGTGCCTGGCTCCCAGTGGCCCTCCTGTTGGGACCCTATACTTAATGCTACATACATAACAACAAGTGGTTGCCCTCCCCATGATTAGAAGTTGCCACCCCAACGCCCCCCTCCACTTGCCAAATCCTGGAGCCGCCACTGATAGCGTGCCCAATTTTACAGACTCGCTAAGTACGTTATAACGACGTTCTATTGTACGTAATCATCATGAACCTTTCCATAAATGGTTCACTGATTAAAATGGTTCAAATGATGAAGAGTGACGTCGTGTTGCTTAGTACCTTTGCAGAGAAATTCACCACAAGTGGTGCAGCCGGGGTTCCGGAACAGCGGAGGCCCTCATCGACATTTTCTGGATAAATAAGTCTCCGAGCTAAAAAAAAAACGTCGTCAAGGAGTTAGTTATTCGCATATTCACATTTTCTGCAGTCGTGGTATTTGGGCAAAATCGCGCTGAGAAATTGGGGAGAAAATGTGAATATGCAGATCAATTCCGAGCGAGATATAAATTCAGTTACTATGATTCCGATATTTGTGTCGGACTTTTAAACGCTTGCAAGAACGAGAAAATGCCCCGCGAGCTGCGACTCTAACCGCCTCGTGTCCGATCAAAAAACTGCAGCGATGTAACGTCATTCGCTTTGACAACCTCCAACGATTGGACTTCGTTTGTTTCAGTGCAAGACTCGCGTCCGTTCCTGTTATGGAAGCTGAATGTCAGCGACTCAGCGTTGGAATAAACGCAAGCCGTATTTCTTTCCGACAGTGGCGTAGCCACGGAGGAATTAACCCCCCACTTGGACGGCGGGAAAAAACTTTTTGATATGTTTCCATGCAATTTTTGTTTTTTGAGGCGATTTTTGGCGATTTGGGGGATGAAACCCCCCTTTGGCGGTTATCGAAGAACTTTTTTTCAAAACTCCCCCTTCCGGAAATCCTGGCTACGCCACTGCTTTCCGACGACAGCTTTCAGGATTTTGGGTGCTTTAGAAATTTATCTATCAGACGAGAGACAGAATAGCCTGCCTACGACCAGCGCTTTGGTTTCGTTTTCTTAATCTAGAGGCGTGCCGCCGATAACACTTAGACGCGCCAGTGTAGAAAACATTTTCACACATGTATTCCATAGAATTTACCTTTCGGGCTCACAACAGACTGGGTGTTGAAGATGATAAACTAGTCGCAGCGTCGCTCGATTAATACAATATGCTTCTTCCGGTTCTGTACAGACTTCACAGTATAAGAATCTTATTGTTTTCCGGCGACGTTTCTAAACTAATACTATATCAAAATCTGATCCTATGTTACTATATTTTAAAATTCTTATGTCACTTGTCTGTACGATTTTGGGTTTGTCTTCTCGATTTTTACACCCCAAAAACACCCCAACATCCCCACTCCCAATTTGAAACTGACACACCCAACACCCCTTGACCCCCCCCAATCTGAGCCAGGGATGACCTTTTTGCTTGTCAGACTTTTTCAGCAGGGACCGACCCCCAGAAATATACCGACACCTCCCCTCCCAAATTGATAATCCTAAAAATAACCATGGTTGTTGGTTGGTGAAAATCTGACCAAGTGTTTACTTTTTTCAGTTTCTTTGATGCATTTAAATTTTCCAATTAGACCATTTATTCATATCTCCACGTGCCAATCTATCGGCATGAAACGTAATTTTACTTTTTACGCTACACGTTACATAAGACGTAAAAGAAGACTCCGATTTCTAGATGGTCATGTTCGCGTCTGTTGTATGCGCTTTTAAGTTCTTCTCCTCAGGAGCGGATTTATAGGCAGGAGCTCTGGTTTCATGAGGCGCCGGTTTCCAGTTTCCTTCGCGCCTCTTAAAGTGTCTGTAACTCTGCCTATTCGTTCTTTCTGTCTTTCCATTTATGTGAAGCGCCCGTATTCGTTATACGATGCCGGTGTCTTTCCGGCAATCTATTTGCGAAAACCTAGTCGCCGTCTCGTCTGCTGTAAAGGTGTTCTGTAATCTGCAAAATAATTGCCTTCTGTGAGTGTGTGTGTGTGTGTGTGTGTGTGTGTGTGCGTGAACTCGCTTTCGGTTGGAGGAGACTGAAGAAGCGTGTTTTAACCAGCAGAGGAAATTCGATAGTTTATATTGTAACCGCAGCTGTTGCCCGTGTTGTTGTTCCTGCAATCCCGTGCAATGTTATATATATATTTCTTCGACTCCTCCGGCTGCTTACCTTTCGAGGCTATAAGACGAATGAACGCCTCGGCGTGGATTCCGTCTCTCATCCTGCGTCGACGCGATGCAGCCGCCGCCGCCACAAGAACTCATTGTGTAAACACGCCATTAGTTCCTGGTTGGCAGCGTGCGCGTATATATATACAAGAACCCTATGCATCTCTATCTGATGATGATGATGATGATGAAGATGATGATGATGATGATGATGATGATGATGATGATGATGATGATGATGATGATGGCTGCTAACCTGGAGGACTGCTTTGATTCGGCAGAGCAGATACGACGCTGTGCGGTTTCCTGTTTAAAATATTCGGATGTCGATACAGATTTTAGGGTCTGGATATGAGAATACATTCTAGACGAAAATCAAGGAGCGCAGGTGCTGAGCAGCAGACGTAATGCAATTTTCGATTTATATGGCGCCTTCACTAATTCGCTGGGCTTCGGCCTAGAGCGCAAAGCAGTCCAGATTGACGGTCGCTTGGCGCACGAGACACGTGATCTCTCAGATCCCCGGGCGGGAACTAACCCGGGTGGACAGCGCTTCTCGGCGCAGAGCTGACACTCTGCCTCTGATGAACTATCGAGGTTGAACGAAGGATCGATTATGTGTTTATTCTGTGTTTTATTCATGGCCTTTTTATAAACTTCTGTGGTATTTTTAAAATATAAAAATTGTATTTTTAATACACGTTTTGTATAGGAATATATATATATATATAAGTTTTAGTTCTGATCCTTGTAAAAGATGCTTGAGTGCGTGCGTGCGTATATATATATATATATATATATATATATACATATATATATGTATATATATATAACCTATGTGTATGCATGTGTGTGTGTTTGCGCGCGTGCGCGCGTGCGTGCATGTGTATGTGTGGATAAGTCCCTCCATGAAGTCCTAACTCTGTCTTTACCAAGGAAATGTTAGTATTACATATTCTGTCTTTGAAAACTAATAGTATTTTTCCTATTTTAAAATTAGAAACCATACGAAAGTGCTTGTTTTTCTGCTGGCCTTGCATAAAACCAGCGCTGAAAGTCAGCCGGTGCGCGGCCGAGCTGCGCTTCGACACCTTTTTGGACCATAAAATTCCATAATAATTCTTCAATATTTGTTCAAATACTGTAAAAGCACCGTATACTTGTTGCAAAACTATTAAACTAAGATTTTAAAAGCGCTATAGAAATTTAGGTATTATTCAGATTTAACGAGGGTGTGCGTACAAAAGGTACCACTGCTATCCTTAACACACCTCAGCGCCAAGAGAGCTCCTGCACCTTTTTTCACATACTTCCAGCACTGCATATAACAACCTATGAGGCCCTCGCACCGACTTACCTGGATTTACCTAGACTTACCTAGAGTTACCAGACGACTATACGTGATCGTAATCTCACTGAAAACTTGCCTAAACCGATTTATACCTGCTCCGAAATCTTTTATTGCATATTTTCGGATTCTGTCGTTTATATTTCGACCAGTAGCATATAGCCAGGTTTTAGCACCAGGGGAACGGCGAGCATTTCAAAAGGCGCCGGCATTTTTAAATTTTAAATCACATCAAAAAGCGCCGCCACATGTAAATAAATTTCCTTGAAATTTTCCATGCAGTCACATAAAGTATTGAAAAGCAAAAAGTTTCCAATTCAGTGGATAAGCTTGTTTATTTGCTTCCATTTTCTCTTTATTCATAATTCATTCCTTTTCCGAAAAAGGCGCCTCTTTTCTTAAGATTTCCTCAGGGGAAGGGCTGCTCCACTGAATTTGATATTTTCTTTTAAATGGGTCACAAGTAGGCTATAGATTAGGCCTACAAGAATCCGATTCTGTGCTTGGAACGTCATTGTGTACGACGCGTGATAGTTATTGTTCTCACCTATTCCTTCCACTTCGTCCTTCTGTTTAGCTTGTTTGCTACATATCTAATTTTGAAAAAAAACTGCGTCCGTGTACACGGAAGATTCTTTCCCAAAACCTTTTGATGTGATGTTCTAGTAACGGCATCATCGGCGTGTATGTGCGTGCGTGCGTGCGTGCGTGTGAAGGTAGGCCTACAATAGGCGATCAAGATAAATAGTTTTGCGGATGGGATGGACAAGATATGTTTTAGGCAGCACCGCCGCAGAATTATACCGCCGTGTATCAGTTTCAGTTCTGATAGAAATGGAAACCCGAACTAATTACGAAATATTTTTAAAAAACTCTCCCATCGACTCTTTGCTATACGTGGAATGATGCTTTCCACTTCGTTGCTTGCCAGTCTCACAAGGTCGCTGAGTCGACTTTCGATCTGGTCGTTCCAGACTTCCAGGAATATTTACACCGTGCCTATCTAAGTATCTATCCATCTACCATTAGCACACGGGTTCGTATTTTTTATTTTAAAAATCCGTCTTCATTGGAATTTTTGAACGTCTTTATATAGTTGCACAATGCACATGCTCTCCAAACTATTGCACGATATGTAGTTTATGCTACGGTTTTCTTCTTGACTCTTGAACGACATTTTGTGCAAAATCCAAAGCAGGAGCCTTTTCATAGAGGTGGTGGAAGAGGATAGTATATCTGGGGGGAATATCGAAATTGACGAAAATGTTCGCGAAGTTTGTAAAAATGAGAATAGGGCCGGCGTTTGTTACACGTTCACGAAGGAAGTGTTAATTAATGTTAGGGCCTATCGATCAGAAGTTTTTTTTCTTTGACGACTTTTCTGTTCTGAAATTCTTCTGTAAATAAAATACTTTTATCGGCGTTAATTTCTGAGCATACTGTAACTATTTTTACTTTCTAAATTAATTATTGGTTGATTGCGTAAATAAGTTAGCTAAGACATCATGTACAATTGTACATGCTTATATGACTTCAGAGAACTGAGGATACTGAGCGAGAAACGCGCATGAATTCGGAACCCTGTTCCATTTGAAGAGATGAGCTGGCATCACGTGACATGCAGAAATGTCCATGGGTCCATTTTTACAACCCAATCCAACCCAACCCATCAAATCTCCAACCCAACCCATGCCGATGATAGGTTTACTTGACCCAGCCCAACCCACTGTAATACATTACAGTTTCTTAAACCATGACTTATTTTTGACCCAACCCAACACACCATTAATATGGAAAAGTCTGACCCAACCCAATCCAACCCAACCCAACCATGGGTTAACCCAACCCATGGACATCTCTGGTGGTATGGCAATCCCGTAACCAAGTGAGTACGAAATGAGTGTGAAACTGCATCTACGAAATAAGTGCAATATAGGTGAAAAAGTGCCTACGGAAGAGCGTTGATTGATTCAATGTTTATACAAAGAGTTCGTGCAAAGCACGAGTTAGAAAAAAATGTCTTCGACTGCGATCAGGCACACGGTCAGACAATTCGTGCAACGTGCATCTCTTGCCTGTAAATAAATATTATCAAACAACTGGAAGCGTTGCCGTGGCCTGGAGCGCTTTTCCCATCGAATGCTTATCCGATCTTGTTCACCATACGGTCATGAGAACACAGGAGTAGCCAGGATTTTCTAGCAAACCTTTTCTCTATCTTTTCGTGTGACAATTTTGTTATTTTGATTTCATTTCCTCGAATGACTTTCAAGTGACCCCATAATCCCCGGAAACGAAGTAACTGGAAGTGAAACTGATTACTTGAATATTGTGTCGTGCGAATCTTCTTGTTCTTTTTATTGTTGTTCTTATTGTTGTTCTTCTTGTTCTTGTTCTTTCTGTTCTTGTTCTTTTTGTTCTTCTTTCTTGTTGTTGTTGTTGTTCTTCTTCTTCTTCAGGTGTCGTGTAGGCCTATTTCGTGCGAACCGATAATATTAGTTAAGTGTATGCAAACATATTGGACGATTAGCAATGTTGAGGAGGTTGGATGGGTCCAAATTTTCACTGGCTGAGAGCGACCCCAGAGGGGATTGAAAAATCGTAGATTGGATATTGTCCGGCACCATTAATTTTAAAAAATCGAATGTTGTTGCTAAAGAAAACACGATTGTACAACCTCTAAGCATTGGACCAACAATTTTTCATAAACCTGAACTAGTCTAGTTGCTTAGAATGAGTACACTATAAAGCTTGGGGGCTACCGAAGGAGGGCATGCATTCAAAAAGGACACGGGCTCTCTGCCCCCTGTGGAACCGCCCTCTGCCAGTAATCCTATCATTAAGAGACATACGAATGCAAAAAATAAACTGCAATGCGGGGTTTAATCTAGGCCGTTTTCGGAGGAAAATTGCCCCTTTCTCCCCGGAAATTTTGGCATACTACATCAACTAACAGCAGCCCGCTAGCTGACTTTCCCCGGCCTCGTCAGTCCCCCCCGAGTCCAGAGTCTAGATTAAACACTGCTGCAATGTTACAATAATAACTACCGGTAACCACTAGAAAACGACTCGTACTAAAGATCCTTTGTTCGACGTGGAAAGGGTCGGTGAAAGCAGTCGGGTAATTGGCAACAGAAATTTAGAATAATTTTTTTGCAAAACAACAAGGCAAAGAGGACTATAATAGCCTTGTAATTAGTCTAGCATTTTGAGACGAGTATGAGTTTACTATGAAAGGATCAATGGATTCGACGCACGCTTGGTGGATCAGACCGTCTGCTCTCGAGCGGCGGCGGCGGCGGCGGCGGCGGCGGCGGCGGCGGCGGCGGCGGCGGCGGCGGCGGCGGCGGCGGCGGCGGCGGCGGCGGCGGCGGCGGCGGCGGCGGCGGGGTTCGTTGACGGGCGTTTTAATCATTTGGCGCCAATGACTCCTTCAGACGCCGGACATTGAACGCTTTGCTGACGCTGTTCTTCATAATTACGGACTTATCCTGCAGCCCGACTAAATCCCACAAAGCCAAGATAATAACGATGCCTATAATAGAAAATAAAGTTTGTCTCTCGTCGGAATTAATTTGCGCTGTCATTAGCAAAGCGGAGATAATGATGATAATACAGTAGTGACGATGTAACGATGATGATGATGACGACGACGACGACGACGACGATGACGATGATGGTGACGATGATGATGATGATGATGATGACGACGACGACGACGCCAGAGAAGACGGTGTCGATGTAGTGATGAACGTGATAATTATGAAGTCTGTGATTTTGTTCATACCTGAGTTTAGTACGGTCGAGTGAATTGATTTCATAAAAAAATTAATTAATGCGGATGTAACTGACAAAATAGTTCTGTTTTTCTCGTTTGCGCGAATCAAATACACTAATTAACGGAAATGAGAAAAAAGTTGCAAATAAGGAAAAAGAACGGAAATAAGACTGCAAATTAGCGAAATACTGTACTAAGAATGTTGTGAAAATACACTTCATACCTCTTAATCCAGTGTTTCCCAAACAGTGGGTTGCGACCCAAAAGGGGTAGCGCGAAATTAGATTCAAATGTGTCATTTTCTAACCAATACCCCAATGTCACAATCCTTGAAATTTGCAAGTTGGTTTAGGTTTGAAAAATTTATATACCTTCAATCCTCCATATATGGCTTATGTTAAAATGATTAGCGTTTTATTCAATTTTAGTTGACAATATAAGTTTGCAGGGTCGCGGCATGCTACAAAGCCGCTGAAATGGTCGCGGTTCCGTAAAGTTTGGGAAACTATAGGCCCTGTAGTATTTTTAAAATTAATCTTATTTCGCAATAACGCAAGGAAAGCGTATTCCGACCATTTTGCTCTGAAACTCCACTAACAATAGGAATCTCTGTTTTAAGATTGTTGTGTACAGACCTGGCGGTTGAGCGATTTTGCCACACTCATAGGATTTTCAAGACATGTAAAAAAGGTATGTTCCTGGCAAAATTTTAAAACAGATAATATCTATTTCTCTCCTATTGTCTTATTTGAAAAAAATATGAATAATTCTGCGTAATGTATTTTCAATATTTTCATTCGAATTGAATCAGAGCTTTGGTTTGGCATTTGTTCAAGGCTCAGAAGATTCTTTTCAACTAACGTTCGCCAGATGGCCTAATGCATTTCTAGATATTGCATGCTATGATTAGGGTCGCGACACGTTACAACACCGCTAAAGTGGGCCGCGGTGCCAAAATGTTTGGGAAACCCTGCCTTAATCACCATTGAACTGAATTGATGCCATTGTAGCAGAAATACCGGTACTGTAAATACATAATGCTAATGTAAAAACCTATACATAAAGATTTAGGTCAAAGACGGACGAACAGCGAAACAGGCAGACACACACACACAAACGCACGCACACACATTTAAATGTATGTACAGGGTGTAAAAGTGAAAAGGGCACCCCTTTATGATATTTAATATCTCGGCTGCGTGTATAGCGATTTCAATGAAATTTATAGGCCATATACCTGGGAATGTTTTTGATGCAATTGCCAAATTTCATGATGATAGCTTTAGTGTTTGCTGAAATATGGCCAAAAAACTAAAGAGACCAACATTTTGAAATTGACATTGGAATATAACGTCGCGACGAAAACAACGCTATTTTAGAGTAAAAACGATACATTTTATTATGATGTTATATTCCAATGTCAATTTCAAAATGTGGGTCTCTAGTTTTTGGCCATATTTCAGCAAACACTAAAGCTATCATCATGAAATTTGGCAATTACATCTCAAACATTCCCAGGTAGCCTATATGGCTATGAATTTCATTGAAATCGCTTTGCACGCAGCCGAGATATTAAATATCATATTTTTCACTTTTACACCCTGTATGTTTATATATATATATATATATATATATGTATATATGTATATATGTATATATGTACTGTATATATATATATATATATATATATATATATATATATAGTTTTACTAGGTATTGGAGCTCAGAGATGGACATGGGTTGGGTTAACCCATGGGTTGGAGTTGGGTTGGGTTGGATTGGATTGGGTTGGGTCATAAATTTAGGCAGTTGTGGTGGGTTGGGTTGGGTTGCAAAAACGCTGATTTGCACTTGGCACAGTGTACACACCATATATTGGTTATAAAAAATGGTTATCGTTTTCCGCATTTTCACGTAACAAATTGCTGACGAACTGTCGCTGGCAATACTTGCTTATTGCTATTAGTTAAGCGATTGGCGGGGGGCTATATTCAGGACTGTCTTGAGCCCCTGGTTCTATTGATCTAAACACAGTTGTTCCTATATAATAAAGCATTAAAGGCATAAGTCTATCTCCTTTGACACATAAAACCCCCCTCGCCGTTGTGGCCGTTGCTTTCTCGATATTGTGCAGCGTCATATGCCTATAGATAAATGTTGATCCGCAGCCACGAGATATTTGCATAAGACCGGTGGAAGTAAATAATTCAAGGCATTGGAATCGAGAGTCGAAATTGATGAAAGAAGGAAGTAACTTTCTTTGAACCATCCACTGTAAATCCATCTTAATCCCCTTATTGACTCCAATAACATTTATGAGCTACTGCGTGGGAGTGCGTGCGAACTTGCTAAGCAAATGCTATAATGGCTCTAGGGTTCCTTATTTGTTAGCCTTTCAACATTTGAAGCTGAATTTTAGATAGTATAAGTACAAATTATAACACGGACGTCTACCTTCCTTTGCACGCCAATGATAATTATAATGGCGGAAAACATAGGCCCTACAGCGACATATGAGAGGTAATTTTTTAAAATGATTTGTATGAAGTAATTGACAAATTGTTGTTTAGCAATAAATTTGCTGAATATGTTTACTTGAAGCTTAGGTGGGTTGGATTGGGTTGGGTGAATACTTGCAATTGCCGGCATGGGTTGGGTTGGGTTGGAGATTTGATGGGTCGGGTTGGGTTGGGTTCTAAAAAATGGACCCATGTCCATCTCTGTTGAGCTACACGTTAAAGGCGTCGTTTATGAATATTATATATATATATATATATATATATATATATATATATATATATATATATGGCAAAGAAGACAGTGGCGATTGGCGATATAGTGACTATATATATATATATATATATATATATATATATATATATATATATATATATGCATACATAGGCCTACATATATAATATTGTCCCCATTTATTCCTGGATCAAATAGTGAATGAATTTTGGAAATCGGTTCACATTTGCCAAAACTATGGAGTATGGACAAATATAGGCCTACAGTGACATGTTTTATTGGGTCACAGTTAATACAGCGTATCTTCATTTTACGCTCACTTACACTGTAATAAGCGAGCGACGGTAGACATCATCATCGCTGTGGTGAGAGAAACACGGAGAATAATTTCATACGATAGACCGATGTTCATTCGAAACAAGTTCCTTTCAGGGACGTAGCGACGGGGGTATATCGGTATATGTACCCCCTCCAAATCAGTCTACCATAAAGTTTTTATGTGATTTACATGTGGTTATATGTGGTTTATGTGGTTTATAGTTAAGATTTAGGCTATACCCACCCAAAATATTTATACCCTCCCAAGTCAAATTCCTGGCTACGCCTCTGGTCCCTTTATTTCTTGCTCTATATCTTGGACCGAAAAGGCAAAAAGAGTCCTGTCTTTGTGTACCTCCGTTCGAAAATCGGTCGCCCTAAGGCAGAAGAGGCCGGAACTCGTTTGAACAGTTACTCTCGTGAGACGTCTTCTCCGTAAATCTTATGCGTCTTTAAAATTAAGAGAAGGACTTCTTACTGTTTTAAGATTACACGGTATAGATGTGTTGCAGGCAATGACAGAGTGCAGGGCTCACGAGACCGGACGGTTTAGTGGTTACTTCTGAAAGCCAAAGCATTTTTCTCTATAATTAGGTCTAGATTAAGCCGTCAGCATCTAAAACGCCGATGCATCAGTGGCGGTTCCAAGAATTCTTTGGGGGTGCAATGAGCTATTAGGAAGTTGGTGGGGGTGCAATGAATTTATAGGAAGTTGGTGGGGTGATTAAATGAAATCCCGAAAGAGGTCGACAGGCATAAAAAGGTCATTAACAGTGTTTTGCCCGGCAAATGTAAAACTTCCCGAAAAAGACTGACAAGCAAAAAGGTCATCAGCTCTGTTTTATATACAAATACATACTCAGCGGACATGTAGCGGCGTAACGACTCTGACGGGTAAAACCCCCTCTGAAACGCTGACAAGCAAAAACATTCGGTGGGGGATGCATCCCCAGCCATCCCCAACGTGAAACCGCTCCCGGTCGACGTAACTTCGATAAACTACAGAGTATCTCTTATCGTATAACTGGCTATTAACCCTGCTCGTGCATCTCTATAGTATAGGACGTGCAATCGTGCATGTCTAATTTGCAATCGCTGCATCCATATATAGTCTGTATCTTGGTTTTCGATGTAAGTTACACTGCAGCTCAGGACAAATTCTTAGTTACCTAGTTTAACGAGTCTGGAGCAATTTGGTAGAAATTGGACAGCATTGGCGGAATTTGACAAATCGCCGAAATATACTAGTGACTAATGGAAGTATATGCCTTATACTAGTACACTGGTATCAGATGCGTCACTCTATACTAGTATATACTATAGCCTACTGAGTTCCAGGGCCTGTTTTAACGTGCAGTGATACACAAAATGTGCAGTGATAACATGAAAATGTGCAGTGGTAAAATGCAATTTTCTGTTCTTTGTGCAGTGATAAATTTTTTTCGGACGACTTTTTCTGCGTGTTTTTTGCGCGGATGTCCACAAATTTTCTGAGTTTAATGCAGTGATAGATTTTTCTTAAAACAGTCCCTGCTGAGTTCAAAAATCTCATGCTTTACTTGTTGGACAGGCGGCTGTCAGCCTAAGAAATCTTGTAGCAGCGTCGAGATTTAGTGAAGAAATGTATCAATTAAGTGTTTGGCCATTCTACGCATTCGCAAAAGGCTCCGTTGTCGCAGTCGACGTTGTATGCAACAACAACAACAACAAACGCAGCAGATGCGCCATGTTTCAGTATGAAAAATGTTGCCAATCGGTTCCCACAACTCTTTCTCTTCTCACGCGGAGAAAAAACAGACCGCAGGCTGCGACTCTAACAGTCTCTCTCTCTCTCTCTCTCTCTCTCTCTCTCTCTCTCTCTCTCTCTCTCTCTCTCTCCTTGAAAGCGCCGCCGTCAGCGACATCCATCTCGGTGACAATAAAGAGGGCCATTTGCGGCGACATATAGTACGTTGGCCGTGGATCCTGCGTCTTGTCGTCGGCACAGTCAAGCTACGGACAAGAGATGTCCGAGAACATCTAGTTATTCAACTCGTTTATTTATAGACGCGTCCGTTAACAGGCCTATAAAGATTTCACAAAGACATTGACAGCATGTAGCTGTAGACACGCTATACCAGGGAAAGTGGAGTCCGTCCGTCTATGCTGGACGACTATTGTTGGTCACTGATACGTTTTAAGTACAGGACAGTGACTACAAAAGAAAATTTACGGCAAAACATTTCTACTTTCATCACGCGCTGGTATTCTACTTTTATCACGCGCTGTTATTGCCAATAGCCAGGGTGCGATTTGTGACCTGGAGCAGTGGGAGGGAATATGTCGAGCTTGGGGGGATGTAGTTGTTGGAAACTGTAGCAGTGGGAGGGGGTGTAGTGGTGGGGTATGTAGCAGTAGGGAGATGCAGTTGGGCAGTGGGGGGAGATTCCCCCTTCCACCCTCGCAAATCGCGCCCTGCCAATAGCCTCCTGTAGGATTATGCAGCAGAAGATGTTACAAACTTACAATACTAAATGCTAAATTAGCGATTTCTTCAAAACTTTACGTAGGCCCTATTGCAGAAATTCGGATTACATGCTTGTTCAGGCAGCAACTGAATGCCTTATTATAGTTTCACCAGAATTTGTAGAGGAAACAAAATCGTGCATAAAATTCGTTGACCGATGTCTCATGATGCAGGACAGGACAGCCTTTTAAGTCACGAAGAGACAGCAAAGCAATGCTATGCAGTTCGCAACCAGTGAAAAGCATTCGATCAATAGGCTAACTAACTAACCGCTGATACAGAACTAATTTCTGCACCAATATTTACGATCTCTCTTCCATCGATGCTCAACAACAGGGCGCCGCGTCAGTCAACGGCAGTAGCGCCGTATATTCCCCGAACTACATCATTGGTAGCATTCGATTCTAAGACGACGACGACGACGACGACGACGACGACCTCTACCTTCGATCATTCAGTCGATAAAAGAACATTTAGCGATAATAAAACGAGCGAAAGGGAGTGGTGGAGGAGGAGGATGGGGAAAAGGAGGAGGAGGAGGGGAGGAGGAGGAGGAGGAGGAAAAAGGAGGAAGAGAAGAAGGGGTGATTGTCACTGATTGTGCTTAGACCGTTGCGCCAACATTTGGGTCGTTCGTAAAGTCTTCGTCGTCGTCGTCGTCGTCGTTGCATGTTAACCGTCCATTAGAGCAGAAAGAGCAGGCGAACGTTACTCGGTTCCGGACAAATACGCGATCTAATCGGCGGATTTACGGCGGCGGCGGCGGCGGCGGCGGCGGCGGCGGCGGCGGCGGAACGGTCGCTGCCCAGCGAGCTTTTCACGATTCGGACGATAGCAGGCCGTGGACGAATTAATTACGCGTAACGGGCAAATACTGCATGTCGTTATACCTCCACTCAGCGTAAATGCGTCCATCGCCTGACGAGGGACGATAGACACTCGGCCGTCACTTGGTTCGCTTCGCTGCCGCCGCCGCCCGCCGCCGCCGCCGCCGCCGCCGCCGCCGCCGCCGCCGCCGACTTGAAACTTTTGTCATCCGTGTTCAAAGCTATACGACTGAGACTGAACATTAATCCTCCCGTGAGTCCGTTCGCTGACAGGACTTTTCGCTCGTTGCATTTGCGTGTATAGGCTACGCTGCATTCGTCTGAACTCAAGACAATAATAGGCCCTACATTTTTAGAGACGTTATTTACAGGGTGGCGCAAAAAACCCGGACTAGTCACATCTATAGGTTTGCATTTGATATAGTCCGGTTTTTTGCACCACCCTGTACTTTATGCAATTAAGTCGTTATGTACTCTATTATAGTTTAGTATTTTATAGATGTAGCGATTCCCTTTTTTCATATCTGTTGCCGTTCGGAAGTTGTGCTCGCGGCGCTGCTATAAAGTTTCCATATTTAATAAAGCCATCCAATTAATTAATCGATCGGTTCATTTGAGTATCATTATTCTACTCTCTTTGCCGCCGTATGGTTCGTCTCAAAACAGTAGGCCTACTCGCCTACATCTGCCTGTGAATTACTCTGGCTGCAGGGGCGTAGCCAGGAATTTGATTTGGAGGTATAATGTGATTGCCATGTGATTGGGAGGTATACTGTATAAATGATGACTGGGGATGCATTCCCCCACCGGGGTTCCGGATGACCTTTTTTGCTTGTCAACCTATTTTCTGGAGTTTTAACAAAATTAGTGAAAACACTGCGAACGACCTTGTTTTTTGCTTGTCGGCCTTTTTTGCAAGGTTTATTAAAATTTTGTTTTTTCTTCTTCACTTTGCATCTCCCACCAACTTCCCCAAAAATGTTTCATCCCCCCACTCAGAATTTCTGGAACTGCCACTGTCGACTGGAAGCAAGAATATTAGCAAAATGGATGACAAATGACAACGATGGAGAGAAATTGCCTACTATTGACTTTTGCCAGACAGACATCTGAACTAGCGTTGTGGTGGCAACTTCTAAGCATGGGGCCAACTATTGTTCATAAACCCGGGCTAGTCTAGCTGGTTAGAATGGGTGTTCTAATGTACGGGGACCACTGGGGGCCCAGCCATTCAATTGGGGCACGCCCTCTTCCCTCTGGGGCCCCCATGTGGATCCGCTTCTGCTGTCTGTAGATCTCACATTATTGCAGTTTTCGTTTCGTTTAGGCATTATCTATTCATCTGAACTCAATGCATTTTTTGAATTATAAAAGATACATTAGGCCTATATAAAATATTGAGGACTTGCGGGTCGATTTCTGAGAGCTGGCGGGCCACAAGTTGCCCGCGGGTCGTGCATTTAGGAACCTCTGTTTCAGATAATCAAACTGGCGATGAAAGTTGAAACGACGCTTAGGCCTATGCCGATGATAACGGTCCGCTTTCGGCTTCTCCGTATCCTTCGCCGACGCGTCACATAATGCGGCTGCCTTCACTTCCTCCCAGGTCCAACCGAACAACGGAGACGTGATCGAGGCTGGTTTTGACAAGCGGTTACCGTTGATGATGATGATGATGATGATGATGATGATGATGATGATGATGATGATGATGATGATGATGATGATGATGAGAAGGAGGAGGAGGAGGAGGAGGAGGAGGACCTATGAAGATGCTGACAGTACAGTGTACGTGTGTTCGCAAGGAGATGATTAAAATGGCTTTGAACAAAAAACTGACCGTTTCTTTTTTGTTGCCGCCAGTGCGTTGGAACAGTGGCTATTCTGGGGGTAAAAAAATTATGGGAACAGACATTGGGGGTCATACTACTTGCCAAAATGTCAACATTTGGGGGAAATTTCAAATTTTTGCGGAAAATTTCCCCAGAAAAGGTCTAGAATAAACACTGGCGTTGGAGCGTTGGTGAGAATTCTGTTCGGATTTGTGTCTACTCTTGGAATTTAGAGGCTTTGAGTTTCATTCGGCAGATGGCGATGCGATTTTTTCTCTCGACTGTGACTAACAAGAGAAGATCGGTTAATGTCGCCGAATTGCATCCAGTGCAGCGGCGGTTCCAGGAATTTTTGGTGGGGTGGATGAAAAAATTATAGGAAGTTGGTGGGGGATGCAAAGTGAAGAAGAAAAAAAGAGAAAAAGGTCACTGTTAGTGTTTTGCCCACTAAATTTTAATAGGCCTAAACTTTGCCAAAAAAGCCGACAAGCACAAAAAGGTCACTCGCAGTATTTTATCGTTAATTTTTAAAAAACTCGCCGGAAAATAGGTTGACAAGCAAAACAGGTCATCCTGAACCCGGTGGGGGGATGCATCCCCAGTCATCAACATGGTGGAACCGCCACTGATCCAGTGGAAACTATCCAATCCACTGGTTCTGTTGCAGATTGCTCTTCGTCTTGGATTTGTGACTGCAGCCAGTGGCGGCTCCACCGATATTTGGCCATTGATTTCCCTATACTTAATGCTATATACATTAAACAACAAATGGTTGCCCCGTGATTAGATTGCCAAATCCTAGAGCCACTGACCGCAGCCGCGATATTTTCAGACGGCATAGTCGATTGCACAGAGCCAAAATAACTAAATGTTGAATTACTCATTTGCTCAGCAGTTTAGACGCTAGGCCTATTGCTGAACGCTGAAATATCGGGCAATTAAAGTAATAGATTCCTGATTTCACGAGTGGAGGAATTTATTGTCTAGTTAATAATTTATTAGCTTACATTTTCATGTTCATGAAATTGTCTCTAAATTCGATCATTGGCATATAACAACACAGAAGAGATCCTACTAAACCACTGAAAATCCTATTATTATTATTATTATTATTATTATTATTATTATTATTATTATTATTATTATTATTATTATTGCTGTTGTTGTTGTTGTTTGTTGCTGCTGCTGCTGCTGCTGCTTGTATGATGAAGAGTTAATGTGACAACTTCCGGTACTAAGCGTCGTTCAAGATCCAAAAGCATATCTAGTTCTTCCTGATAATATCGATCTGTTATGATTCCACAGCTTTGTAACCACCTGTGAGAGCAGCCGTTACCATTTAAATCGACCCTTACTCCTCAGTAGTCACTCCAGTCACGTAACTGATCAGAATTGCCTCGACGGTCACTGAGTCTGAATGTCTCTCTTGCATGAAGAAGGTAATTACTTTGAAATCCGGGGTTTCCCCTATTTCAACAAGTAGCACCGGAGGGTAAAGAAGACTTGGCACCGTCTCTTCATTACAGGACTCGCCCTTAGGCTGCTATAGGCCGCCGCCGTCGCCGTCTGAAACGCCGACAACCAGCTGAGAGCCACTGATGCTGACACGATCTCTCCACCCATAGGTAGACGGCATCATTAATGAGTATTGATTATCTCTCTCTCTCTCTCTCTCTCTCTCTCTCTCTCTCTCTCTCTCTCTCTCTCTCTCTCTCTCTCTCTCTCTCGCTCTCTTGACATAGTAACTGGCCTAGTTGTGAATGAGATCCGTCGCAGGTTTAGATCCATAGTCTCTGTCTGTCTGTCTGTCTGTCTGTCTGTCTGTCTGTCTGTCTGTCTTTATCCTGCCTATCTGTCTGTCTGTGTCTTTATCGCTGTCTCTCTCTCTACTCCTTGACATACTGACTGGCTCGGTTGCGGAAGCGATCTGCTCCATAGTTGTCACAGTCAGTCAGTCAGTCAGTCAGTCAGTCAGTCAGTCAGTCAGTCAGTCAGTCAGTCAGTCAGTCAGTCAGTCAGTCAGTCAGTCAGTCAGTCAGTCAGTCAGTCAGTCAGTCAGTCAGTCAGTCAGTCAGTCAGTCAGTCAGTCAGTCAGTCAGTCAGTCAGTCAGTCAGTCAGTCAGTCAGTCAGTCAGTCAGTCAGTCAGTCAGTCAGTCAGTCAGACTGTCTGTCTGTCTGTCTGTCTGTCTGTCTGTCTGTCTGTCTGTCTGTCTGTCTGTCTGTCTGTCTGTCTGTCTGTCCAAATAACATCGCCGCCGCCATCGGTTGGTCGTGCAGCAGCAGCAGCAGCAGCAGCAGCAGCAGCAGCAGCAGCAGCAGCAGACCGATGCCATCGACAGTGAAGCCGTCATAGCCGACGAGAGCACGAGGAACGGGGCAAATAATCCGCGTTAAAGCGATTATTCTGTTTGTGGCGAAAACGAACGGAACGTTTGACGCCGCTCTCCCGCTCTCTCTCTCTCTCTCTCTCTCTCTCTCTCTCTCTCTCTCTCTCTCTCCGTCCGTCCGTCCGTCTGCGTTCAACGCGTGCTCTCTAGCGACGACGACGGCGACGACAGCGCCTTCCTTCCCTGCGTCGATCCCACGGCCAATCTGAACGAAGGTGCTTTGGCAGTCACCGCGACTGACCTCGGGGCAGTCAGTCGGATAGCTCGACCGACTCACTCCGACGGGCGACCGAGTCGGACGGACGGACGGACGGACGGACGGACGGACGGACAGTTAAATTATTCGCTTTAATTCGGTCCGGAGATGCTTCGTTGCTAACGACGAAGGCGGGAAGAAGAAGAGGAAGAGAACGCCCGTCCTCGCGTTCGGTCGGTCGGTCTCTGGTGACCCACAGCCGTCCAATTATAGGCCCATCATCAGAAAGTGAAGGCCCTGTTGATCAACGCCGAGAAAGAAAAACTCTTCTCCAGCTCGACAACAACTGATCTCGTTCAGGGAATCAGGCCAGTTTGTTCCATTCTATTTCTATTTTTGCTCGTAGTTTGTCGCTGCCGCCGCCGCCGATGACTTACTGAGGGCGTTTGACTCAACGTGTCTGGGTTGGTGCAGAAATAAGACGATGGGCACTTCCCGGCGAACGACGTGCCCCGTGCTCGGGACTTTAGGAGGACTAACACTGGTCATCTTGGTCATCCTAAACGGCTCTGCCGCTCTCACGGAAAACAACGGTAGGCCTAAATCTCTTTTCACTGTAGAAATTTCGTCTTACTTACTTCACTTCTAAGTGAAGGAATCGTTTGATTGGTCGTCGGACCATGGTGTTGAATAAACTATTGGCGGTGAACAGGCCCGTCTTATACCTGTGTGAGGCCTCGGGCACCTGGCGGCCCGCGGCCCTGCGGGGCCCTAGATGTGAAGATCAAATGTTGACAAGCAAAAAGGTAATCTCCAACCTTTTTTGAATGTTGAGAAGAAGCAAAAATGTCATCTCTAAACGTTTTGGATGTTGACAAGCAGGGTGCGATTTGTGACCTGGAGCAGTGGGGGGTGGGTATGTCGAGCTTGGGGGGGGGTAGTTGTTGGGGGTAGTGTAGGGGTATGGGAGGGATGTAGGGATGGTGGGGGGGATGTAGCAGTAGGGGGATGCAGTTGGGCAGTGAGGGGAAAATCCCCCCTTCTCTCCTACAAATCGCGCCCTGTTGACAAGCAAAAAGGTAATCATACGTTTTTCAATGTTCGCAAGCAAGCCAAAAAAATTGCGCGCGGCGCGGGGCCCCTAAGATGCGCGGGGCCCCGGGCACTGTGCCCGATTTTTAACACTATAAGACGGGCCTGGCGGTGAATTAACCGATAAGAACCCGGAAAAGTTTATAAAAGTTAGAATTTCCAATTTAGTCCTCGTCAGATGAAATAGTCTCAGAAGACCAATCGATGTATTCATCGGCATAGCAGATGTTTTCGATCTTATCCACCAGTCATACGTTCCAATCAAACAATGCACTTTGACAATCTTCTCAACTGTCTTTCATGCGAGTCTGTTGCGTTTTTTTGTATGTATAAATTCAAATGCTGACCAATTTCTCTCACACAACCCGACTTTTGCAGCGATAATTCGAATTGAACTTTATGAACTTTAAAGCCTTATCAATAAAGTTCAAAAAGTTCAAGCAATAATAAAGTTCAAAACGCTTGAACGTCACAACTATGGCCTAAACGTCAAGGAAAGTATATAATATATTGATTAAAAGAACTTTTGTTAGAAAAACTTTTGTATCCAACGACTAAGTTAATTCGGTAATATAGTGGCTGTCTTCATTTTGGTTATTGAAGAAGTGGAAAAGAGATTTGGGGAGTTGCTCAGTGCACTCAACTAGAAACAGTAAGCTGTCATAACAAATTTCAGGCAGTGTCTATTAGGGTGGTCCTCAAATGCACACAAAATTTTAAAAGTAGATTTTATTGAAGTGCTTTTGTTTAAACTGTTCATTTTCTAATAAAAATCATTGCTACCAAGTTTGGCATTCAAAGACCCTAAACACTGTGACACTTCATTGAAAATTACAAACAGGGTCATTCCATGACAACGCAGCCAGTATTTAGACAATTGTTCACCATACCATCTCAGATCTGCAAGAAATTTGCAGGGCTTGAAAACAGCCAAGTTGAGTAAATCTTGAAATTTTCAGCTAGTTTTGTCAAAAACTCTTAGAGATATGATATTTTGAAGATTCGAGGCTAATCACGAGTTGACGCCATCGTCAAAATTACATTTTTGAAGTTTAATATCTTGAGAAACACAGCAATATCAGGCTGAAATTTGCAGTGTGCATACATTTTTCCCAGCTGAGTTGACTGGTGTATTAATCTTTATCATAGGCGCTACACAGCATGCTCTACATATGTCCAAACATCCCATAGCAGCCAGTTTTCACCGATTACCATGAATCAGCAAAACGTTAGACTATGTTTGTTGTGTCTTTATGTAACTACATATATGTACTCATCAGCTGCAGACAGGATTTCTGTCAATGATGAGACCTTGTACCCACTATCTTCATATCAATATTTAGTTGCGACACTAATAACAAATGTCCTTTAAAAGTAGTCCAATTACTTAGTACCAAAAAGGCATTTAACCAAAAACTGTTGAACTTTATGCCATTGTAATCAAGACTATTGCAAAGTAATCATAATAATCAATGAGTTCTGTGACGTGTCACTGGCATACGAATCGGTGTCATTGACTAGATGCTGGCTCTTCTGTGCGTTGGGAAACTGCTTGAGATGGATGACACTCAACAACTTGTAGCAAGTATTGGTGTTGTCGTTGTTGAGGCAGTTTCTATCTAGTGAAGACCGAGTCCTTGTTGTGGTTCTGAGCGAAAAAGGCTATTCCAGTTGAAACATTGCATCAAAGGTCTGTGTAATCAAAGCACGGTGTCGCATTTTACTGAAGCACAAGGATACCAAAAAATACGACAGATCACCCGTTGTTTGGCCCAGGAAGTCAGCCACCAGAGGCAATAGAGTCCTGATCAGAACATCTCCTGATAACTGAACGTTTCCTGAACTTCTTCTGAGAGAAAACTATATAAGTCATTGGTAAGGCCTCGTCTAGAATACTGTGTTGTGTCAGTCATGAGAGAAAGGTTTCTTCAGTGATGAAAGCACATTTTGCAGTCTATGGAACCATGGCAAGATTTTTGTAAGAAGGTTTCCACATGAAGAATAGAAGCCGGAGTGCCTAAACATGTCAGTGTTAACGAAATTAATGGTGTGGGGATGCATGGCAGCCAGTGGTTTTGGAAGACTTCATATTGTTGACTGGATGGTGAATGCAGATAAATACATTGACATTCTAGAGATATTCTAGAGAAATGTATGCTGCCATCAGCTAAACAGCTGTTTCCTAGCAAGTATTTGCTTCAGGACTGCAATGCACCCTGTCTCAGAGCGAAAACTTTTGCCTGTAGGAAGAAGAATCATGGAGTTCAGTCCATTGATTTGCCGGCTCAGTCACCTGATCTTGACACTATTGAGAACTTGTAGTAGTAGTGTACATACTGTACAATGTACAGTAGTAGTGTCAGCTGAGATTACCAAGAATCAGCCGCAGAAAAGGCGCGAGCTGATTGAGTCTCTAATTGAAGCCTGGAATCACATCATAACACATGAGCACCTTGTCAAATTGGTCCATTCCATGCCACACAGATGTCATCTAGTCAGAAAGAACAATGGCTGGCCCATAGAGTACTAATGACAACAATAAATAAAAACGGCCCTTTCAAGGCTACCTTATAAAATTCAAAAGCAATTATTGCGCTAAAGTAGTTATAATGCGCACCATATCATGCGAACTCCCGCGAGTGACCATTTTAGTAAAGATTCGAGAAATCACACAGTGGCCATATTTCCTCATAAAAGTCTGGGAAAAGTGCATAATCAAGTGACATCACATACAGAAATGGAGGCAGAATTAAAATTGATACAAAACATTATATAATAACCACCAATTCTACAAGAAAATCTGATAATAATATCAAAAAATTATTAAAATACTTCGGTTTCGCAGCCGATGCAAGATTTTTTCACACACTGTAAATATAGGGTTCGTGTGACAGTACTAAATATGTTTAGATTCGATTGGAATTTTTCCCAATTTGTTTTTATTCCAAATGGAACAGGAAAATGCAAAAGCACTTTGAAAAAGTATAACTTTGCTTTTGAGGACCACCCTAGTGTCTATAGTATGCGGGCAGGCCGCTTTATAATTAAACTGCTGATTGGTCGAATGAACCTAACCATAACTCTAACTCTAATCACGTGATTCATTAGACCGATCGGTGGTTAAATAGAATGTGGACAGCCCGCTTGCTAGACACTTTGTTTTATAGATCCGACTTCAAAAAGCCGTTTGATTATTGTTTCATTCATCAAAATTATATTTATTCTTGAATGACTCGATTTGCCATATGAAATCATTTACCGGACCTTTCTCTATAATTGATAAAAGTTAACTCCGTTATCCAAAATGGTCTTCTGGGTTTCGAGAGTTGTGCACTGGATGGATGTGTGAAATTCTAACAGGAGTTTGTGCTGACAGTTATTGCTGCTTTGCTCAACTGTTGTGTGCATTAAGTGTTTGCTTCAGGTGACTTGATCTATGGATGCATGCTGTGAAGTGGTAGACTATAATAACAACAACAGAGTAGACAACCAGTAAAACCTGTCTAGGCTACCGGTACTTTTCCCAGTAACATTGAATTGTTTTACTTTGCATTTTGCCATTAATATGCCAAATTTTTCTAATTTAAAAATTAAGAGTGGCGTTTGTTTAAAATATCGAGAACCAGTGTGCCTTTTAGCTTATGAACACTGCCAATAAATCTAGCCCTGGTCTGTGTATATGTCTTCATATCTGTCTGGTAGTCATCTTGTTTGGCAGTAACAAAATTCTTTCAAATCTTTTGCACATTTAAACTGAACTTAGAACAATTTCTTAGAATAATTCTACGGTATTTCTTATGAACAAATAATTTGTCATCAAATAACATGACTAAATTATTTTTAGACTATTCTAGAAGACTAGGTCTCATTTAACATGAAGCCTATTTATTGTGTGCTAAAGAATTTAATATTACAAGTACCATTGCCCATAGTGACATAACTGTTTTGATAACATCATTATTATAGAGACTTCATGGTTGCTGGAAAATGGATTTCCTATGTGAAGTAAATATATTCCGTTTTGTTCTCTTAGAGGGTTAAGACCATTCTCGTCAAGTCTGTTGCCTTTTTATATACAGTAGATCTATATTGTAGCTTTTATCTGAGGCAGAGCTTGTGTGTCAAAGTGCTCAAGTTAAGAAGCTTCACTGAAGAAATAGTGACAACAGACAAAGAGACAGAGATACAGAGAGACACAGACAAAGACACACACAGAGACAGACAAAGCGAGAATTAAGGTACAGTGAAACCCGCTTAATTGCATACCGCTTAATTGCATAACCCGCATAATCGCATAACAACATAAAAACCCGAACCAGTGTTTTGTGTATCAGACGTCCTGGTTATTCGCATAGCCCTGTTAATCACATAAGCAAGGCTCGCACGGCACCTATGCAATTAAGCGGGTTTCACTGTAGTACTGTAGTTCCGCCTGACTTATTATTTTGAGCAGCCGATTTCGAATACACTTTTTGGACATAACTTGGAAGAGCAATTTAAAAATCAGATCTGACAGACTCTGCTTCAGTGGATATTATTGTTTGCTTCATTCACCCTGTCCTTCCATTTCTTTGTATGAGATTTCTTGATGGCGGGTTTTTGTATGAAAATTAAATGTGACACCCATTATTGTGTCCCTGTGATATTCGTCATTCAAAACATTTATTGTGAAAAAGCCGTCGTCCTTTCATCAAGGGTCTTTTCAGCCTAGATTTTCCATGGGTTGAACAAATTATACTCCTCACCCACAGCCAGCCAGCTATCCATACAGGCATAGAAATATCCGATGTACTGGATTCTGCAATTTTGACGAAAACTGCATTCAGAGCAAGTCTTGTCACCTCTTATCTATTGTATACTGTTGTACTTTTGCTGGTAAAATGATGGCAGGAATTGTTCATCAAATCTCATGTCAGGAACATTTGTCCTTTATTTCCAACGACCTTTTGATCTGCATAGATGACAGCTTTCTGTTCAATAATAATACAAATCCCATAGTCATGTATGAAGGGCGTGCTGCTGTGTTTATTACGGATTGAGGTTTGTCGTCTGTCTGTTCCATTCCTGCAAGGTCTCACAGGCTGTTCTGGCTTGATTTTAGAGCCAGAAATCAATTTTGTTCTTATGTGACGAATTAGGACTATGTGGTATTTGTAGGGAGATGAGAGGAGATTCCTTGTGACTGTGTTGTGGTGTCTTTTGCTTATTTAACCCCTTAACTGGGGATCCCGGATATATCCGTCCATTTTACATTGAGTTACAGTTAAATACACAGTTAAGGGGTTAACTAACTGACATGGCATAATGAAGAAATTAAGCCTGCTATGTGTGTGTGCATGTGCATGTGTGTGTGTGTGTGTGTGTTTGTTTATAGACATCAAAGATGATGATGAGCATCTGTGTGTGTTTTTGTATGTGTGTGAGGCTCCTTTCTCAATCAGGACTTGCTCATTAAACATGCTATCCCCCTCTCCTGAAATGCCACCCTTCTAAAGCCTAAATCTGTGAATTCATGGGTGTGAATAAATGTAAAGGACATTGTGCCATTGATTGCATCTATTTTGTTTGGTCAGTTGTACAGGTTCGTGATGTACACTGTTTATTATATATGCATAGGCCACAGTGATGTCTTCACTGCAAGACAGAAACTACCGCATTACAAAATTTCATGTAGGTGTTTGAGTACAGCGAAACCCGCTTAATTGCATAGGAGCCGTGCAAGCCTTGCTTATGCGATTAACTGGGCTATGCGAATATCCGGGACGTCTGATAATTAATTGTACGCACAAAACACTGATTCGGGTTTTCATGTTGTTATGCGATTATGCGGGTTGTGCAATTAAGCGGTATGCGATTAAGTGGGATCCACTGTACTTGTGAGGCTATTCAATTCTGTGTATAATGTTGCAATGTTTCATAGAGTTTGCATGCATTTTGCAGTTGTTGAAGGTGTCTGGGCTTACCATGCTTTTGCACACAAATGTATTCTCTAACGAGTCGTCCTCTTTGCTTGCTTGCAAATATTCTCAAAACTCATGCTGTGATGGACTGCAGTTACTACACTTGTGAGTAAGTCTGTCTGTCTGTCTGTTTGTCTTTACGTCTGTCTATTTGTCTGTGGCTTTGAGATACTTGGCTTGAATTGCATCGACTGTATGACGGCGTACAAGATGATAGAGCCTACGATTTGTGCATGCAATTCTTTGATTACAAGATGAGGGCTGGCGACGACATTGCAACTCATATCGCAAAATTAAAGAACATTTGGAAAGATTTGGAAGTTGAAATTGAAAAAGATGTCAACAAAATGCTTCTCTGATGTGTCATACAGCAGAAGCATTATCAAGTGAATAGTTTGCTTTTGCTTCAAGTTGGAGACTGCTAAGTAAAGCCAAGAGAACTGTGGAAAATCTTACTGATCTTACTGATTTTGTCCTTTAATAGCATGAATTCTAATGCTCACGAGTGATGCTCCAAGTTCATCCACAAAAGATCTTGTCCATAACAGATGTCTGCCTGTCTGTCATTTAGACAGTGGACCCGTGCTACTAGTAGACAAAGGAAGTGCCAAATTTTGGACCATCCAAAGAAAGAGCTCTTACCTAATTTATTGTTACTTCTAGGTACCTCAAGCAATTAGAGTGAAAGAGGGCAGTAGGCCATCTGGGCCTGTGGGGTACAGTTACTACTCTTGTGAGTAAGTCTGTCTGTCTGTATGTATGTCTGTATGTCTGTCTGTCTATATCCCTTTCTCTGTCTTTCTTGTTGTTTTCACTAGAACAAGTGAGAGTTGGTGCATGGGGGGTGAGTCCGAGATTATCTAGACGTTACAGGCTTTTAGAGAAAATACCCTTTAACACTCCATTAGTTCTAGACTTACCTAATTAGAAATTTTCTCCTGCTGTTAGGGTTGTGACCTCTGTGACCTTTCTTGCTCTTAGAACTCAGCCTCCCCCGCTGGCAGTTTGAACGCCCAGTAGGTAATATCTCTTGGGGTTGGTCCGTTGGTTGGACCTTTCCTTTCCGGCTTTCATTCCTTTTTCAGACTGGCCCCACTGTCCCCTCCTCCAAAACTGAGGACCATGAACAGCCGGGGGGGCGGGCGAGGAGGGAACTCCCCCTCCCCGGCTGGAGAATTTCTTGCGGCTGTCTGTGGTAAATGGCTCGGTGATTGATTGATGGATTTGACCGCCGGGCAATCCACAATTTCATGCTCTGACCCCCCCACACTATCTTCATTCACGGACAAGGAAATAGGACCGGTCCTCATATGCTGCATGGATGAAAGTCCAATTCAATGCAATCCCAGCAGTACTGAGGCTGTGAGGGCGCAGTACTTTGGGCACAAACTAGTGGTGTTCATCCTTTGATTCCTCAAAGAACAAATATATTGCTGTCTTTTGACTTACTGACTGACTGTCTGACCTTTACACATGTAAAGAAGAACTAACAAATTTGAATATCTACCATTGTACCGTAATCAAGCCGTTTATATCTGCTCTAGGTGCTTTGGGTTTCCAGAAGCAGACCTACAGTAAACATGTAACATGATTTTGTAATCCTCAGTCACTAAGCAGCATTGACAAGCAGTTTTCAATATTTTCAAACTTTTGGTCAGTGGCATTATTGCTGTTGAAAGGCACAGATGCTAAAAGCTTTGTCCCATAAAATCATTCATTTTGCAAAGAATATAATATGACGAAATCCTTACTTGATGCATTCGTGTTGTTCTTGAAACATGATCTTTTCTAGGAGGATCTCTATTGACTGATATTCGATTTTTGGACATCCTGTCTTGGACAGAAATCTATTATCTAGAATATGGTGTTTGCTTACAAATTTCCCCATATGTATTCCGTGGTAGGAACGTGTGACTCTGCAGTTGATCAATATCTTTCTTAATAAAGCTGTATTAGTCCTGATTGAGTGCAGACTAAAATAATATTGGCTTTCATAAATGATAGCACATTAAATATTGCAGCTACTGTAGAATATTAGCATTAAATATATTTTAAATTTTAGCAGATATGGTTTAATTTTAGCAGATATCTTGTGTAACCATGACTGTGCAAAAGATGTCATTATGTTCTTCAGTTTGTGTAGTCCTACTCGGTATTATATACCTTGGATTGCTCTTAAACTATAGTAGTGTTAAACTAGTGGACATTTGAATTAAGTAGCATTGGAATTAAGTAGCATTGAATTGTTCTTAAAAATTATTTTATATTAATGTACCGGTAGTAAAAGTTTGATTTAATTAGCCAAACACTAGTGTTTTGTGGTGAAGTAAGTTTTGAGGGACCCACTGTAATATTTGCTCTTTATTTTGTCATCTTAGTCTTTAGAAAATGATTTGGTTTCTAAGTCAGCATCTATTTGAATGGGTCCAACCAACTGAGCTTGACAGTAAAGGACAATGCAATGACCTTTCCAAATGTATGATGAATGATGATGGGTTCATATTCCTTCCTTAGGCTTGATGGAACAATAGTTTTAATTAATCTGTGATTTATTTACTATAAGGTATAAAGTGATTTCTCATAAAAGTCTTTAGCCCTCATGTCTGAATGCCTACGAATGAGCTTTTTCTCTTTTGCTTTTCCCGTCATACTCAAGTCCTCTTCTGTCCTGTTCTTTATATCTGTGCATCCAACCAGTTTTTGTATGTGTTTCTGGTCAGGTGTTTATTGTAGCGGCTCTGGATAAACAGCTACATATCTGCTTTGCTGCAGCCTATATCCGCTTATGTGCCAAGGCACAGCCATCCTGACACATTGCACCGACCGTTTTAACTTCCACTGGGACAGTGTAGACAGGTCTTGACTTTCCGATACACATCTACACATCACTTTAGGAGCATGAGGTGAAAAAGAAAGATTGTTTCTTTGTGTGACTTCATTAGGGCTTCAGGCTGCTTTGATGTGTGCTGACAGTCTGGCTGATGAGCAGACCAAGAGCTCGGATCAGATGCATTAAGGGGCAACATTGTCTTTAAAAGGCTGCTCCAACAGCTTCAATCTCTTATCCAGTTGACCGTCCGCTGTATATTTATAGACAGAAGAGTCTGTTGAAAGTACAGTAGAGTATAGGAGAGGAACAAGAACGTGGAGCACCACTGAATCCTTTGTATACAGTGGCAAGAAATGATTTATCAAACTCTTAGGTAGCCAGGTTGCTAACAAAGCTTTGCAGGAGATGGGTCCGCGTGGAGAGGGGGTGACCGTGAATCCGATTGGCTCTGGATAGTTTTGTTTAGGTAACTTCCATTAGTCATATCCTTGACTATATGTTTAATGTGGGGTTGAGAACTTGAGATAAGCCAGGGCAAATTAACAGGGAAGAGGAAGACGGTTTGACGGTGAAGGTTTATGTTGCCTACTAAAGAGGTGATGACTGAGATGAATTCCTGTGGGAAGAATAATTGCTTACCTTTATACCTTCCAAATGGGTGTCATCCATGCCTTTAGTTAGGCCAATGACACAGCTGGTAGTTTTCCTGTATTTGCAGTCTTCCAGTATAAAGCAGAGACTGGCACCACCCTACTGCGGTTTCAGTCAGAATAAATAAAGATGGAGAGAAGCATAATTAACTAAATCATTGACAGTACCCCATTTCTGTATTTTCAAGGTCTTGGTCTATAAATTTCATCCTTGAAATGCTTTGAAGTTGGAGAAGGGTTGAGGTCTGGTTTCAAATTTGAGGTCCAGTTTCCTTATCTATGGGTGGTCTCTAAATTAGTTTAGAGGTAGTTGAAACAATAGAAGACCTCTTCAACTATTTCAGCATCACCTTTATGCATACAGTCTTCTGTTCTTTAAGTTGATTCTTTCCTTGCATTATTTTATTATTTTATTCAATTCTCTTTAAAAACATTCTCCACAGTTGTGAATATCATTATTTCTAAAATTTATTTCAGTATTTTCTTAATTTTATATTATTATTTTCCTGCGTCAAACAAACAACGTCTCTGAATATCCTATAGAATGAATGAGTGAGCACTATGTAAATTGTTCATTACATTATTGAATGCAATAATAATGCAAACCCTTTGCCATGTTGAATTTCACCAGCAGCTGAGGCATGGACTTGTGTGATGGGACTTCATGGATGGTTTGTCATAGAAAGTTTCAGAATTGATAGAGCTATTGTGAACTACAGTGTAACTGTTTTTTATAGATTCTTCTGATGATTCTCAGCCTAGTCTAAGGAAATGATCAGTCTTTGGAGAACTATGCCTTTACTATTGGCAGGCTTAGGAGAATTTCTGAATAGCATGTATAATATTGAACAAAAGTGATTTAAAATTAATCATATAATGAGGTTTTAATACTTTATTTCAGAGCTGATGGATTTACACACCCTCTCCCTCTCCCATACATCTGTCCATCCTTCTATCCGTCTTTGTCTCTCTGATTCTCTGTCTGTCTCCCCTCCGTGACTCCCGAGATCACTCCCTATCACTTTAGAGGGTCAATGACTGCCCAGTGTTGAAATCTTTAGATTCTAAATATTTTATCACCTCTGGACCTCTCTATCCATGTTTTAAACTGTTTTTGTGTGAATATTGATTGAGCGATTGATTGTATAGTTTTGTAATAGGTTTGATGATTGAAAATGTCATAAAACACCTGTGAGTTGTAAGATGTTTAGAGAATTAGGAAATAAATATAAGACTGTTTTAAGACAAATTTGTTATAGGTTTGTCATAAGATACTTCGTGAATCTTGCCTCTGACTTTTTTGATCCAACAAGTCACCTAATACAGACACTACCCTTCTTCAGCCACATGGTAGACTGGAGTATGTCATTATTCATTGTACTACACGGGCAGAAGTCAATCTTTAGGTGTTGACTCAATAAGATATGTTTCTACAATAATTATTCTTTGGATTTTGTGGCTTTGATTTTTTTGCTGATTTATGATCTGATACTAATAAACTGGTTTGGTTTACTGATTGATACATTAGTATATTGACTGCTTCTTCAGTGATGGAGAGTCTCTGGGAATTTCAATCCAGAATATCATTCAGATTTTCGGTTTTTGAGATACACTAGGTTTTCAATGAGTATGGACATAGGCGTAAACTTCTATTAGGCCTCTAGGCTCGACGCCTCTACTTTTTGAGAGGCTGCCATGGGGAAGGGAAGGTATATGGGTTGGACCCCAACTTTTTCATCAAGGTTTAAGCCATTGAGTAGGCTTCTGTGATTTACTTGTAATGTGAGAATTACATTGCTGTGTAAATGACACTGGTTTGTGTTATGATGGTACTAGGCCAGTTTAGGATCTCTATGCTCACCAATCAAGATGCTACTTACCGGTAGCTGTGATGATCCGTTGGACTTCATTATCAATGGTCTTAATCGCGATTATTCTGCACAATTAGGCTCCTGCTAAACAGTTTGATTGCCACTTTCTGTCTCCTAAGAGAAGAATTTGTGTCAGTCTTTGTCTCTCGCTAATAGTTTGATTAGCCAGGGAGTTGGGAGTTTAACTCCTGCTAGTTGAAGATGATTCCGCAAGTGGGAGAAGAAGATTTGGGATGGGTGCAGTCTGACCCCGCTGATTAATTAAAAAAGTTGAATGCTGTTTTGCTAGAGCTCTTAAATGTCAATTTTTATGCTTATCAATCGTTAAGTCATTTAATTTATAATCTACAGCTTTGATAGCCACATTTGTGATATTCAAACTCAAATGGATTGGCCCCTTTCAATGATAAAACAGCGGTTCTCAACTCTGGGTCAACGGCCCCCGGGGTCGAATGACGATTTGCCAATCCTCGCCCGAGACCACTCAGGTCTGATCTCGCTTGTTATTGTAAAAATTTCTTCAGTTGAATTACGTTTTGTTTTACTATAATTGTCATTTGAGGATAAATGGAGACAATTTTTATGTAATTAATCAATGGTCGTAATTATTTTTAAGTTTAGACCTACATTGTGAACGATAATTTTACATTTCGCCACATCATTTGAAACTAAAATGGATATAAAGGTTGAGAACCAATGTAAAACACCATTTCAGCATCACTTTCACTATCAAATTAAAGGATTTTAGCTATCAATGGCAGTTGGCAAAGAAAAATTCTTGATTTGAAGTAAAGCAATTATAATTATTCACTTACCATACTCACTCTTTCATCTTTAGTTTCAAATTTTTAGTTGAGTTTAGCCAACAAACGTGATGAGGTGTGTCATTTGTGAATTGTATATCCACTGTCAGTTTAATTACTGGGGTAGGCCTAGTGACACTTGTAACTTTCAAGTAAATAGTAATTATTTAACAGTAATAATAGGCACTTGCTAGCAATGTGAAAATTTTTTCCGTTTACGAAACCATGTAAAACATATTGTTGGTTTACGAGTTGAATTGATTTTATGATACTGATTCTTTTTAGGCAGATTGTTTTTAAAGCATTATTTCTTTCAGTCATTTTCATTGATGACATCCATTATTCAGCTGTGTTAATGAGTAGGTTGTATTTTCATACCTGATTGGATTTCATTCATTGGAAATAGAACATTTCCCAAGTCTTATAGCCTTGGATGTTATTCAAGCATTTATTTTTATTTCTGCGGTGCAGCTATTGTCCTCGCCACTGAAATTGACTTAGTTCAGATATCAAAGTAGAAGCAGAAATTGCCTGTCTGATCTATGATTATAGTAATTCACTCTATGTGTCAATGGTTCAAGTACAAATAAACAAATTCTCAATTTGTAATTTTATTGATAAAGTGCAGTGTTATTGATGATGTGCAAGATTATTGACGAATCGCAATGAATATCGTGTATCTGATAGCTGGGAAAGAGGTCACTTTTTATAGTGATATTTAAAAGAAATTGAGAATCATCTCATGTAAATCCACAGCTGAAATATATATTATTTTGATATTTCCTAATTAAATTTTTTATTTATGCTCTGATCATCACTTCGACTGACAAGATATGCGCACTAGCATCTGTTTAATTGGAAAATGTGAAACAGGCTTTCAATAAAACTGACAGAGTTTAAGTGTAGTTCGTCAAATTATCAATATTATTCCTGTAATCACTGAATGTAAATAAATAAGTAATATAGGTGGAATTTAACGGTTCAGTAGTAGGCTATTAAGTCTATGTTAGAACAAATATTTAAGTGGTTTCATTTGATTCTTTATTTTGATGCTAGACTTCTTCATTTTTGTTTTATATTTCACAACTCACTGTAAACAACATATTTATGAGCATAAGCAGTGTCCTTTTTGTGCATCATTACTCTCTATTTATATATAACTGGTAGATGCTCTGTGTACGAGGCATCCAATAATTTCAATTGACGTTTTTATGTTTTAACTTTTAATTTTATTTCTGTCTCATTGGTTCAGAGGAGGGAAGCACGCTCTGAGATTTAATGTCTTTTTCATATTTTTTATCTGCTTGTATTTGTCTCATTAACTCTTAATGTAGTTTCGTTTATTTTGTTGTTCATTCAGTATGAAATGGTATCAGTCTTAAGTGTGCTTGCTGGAGAATCGTCTTTGCCTGTTGCTTTAATGTTTCCAGGATCAGATATTGTATATCACACTTCTAGTATTGATTGGATCCTCGATTTATCCCAAATACAGGATGATTGTAGGGTGTTTCGGTATCAGTTTTGCCATTTGTTCCTAATCTCTTGTATTTTTCTGGGTTTGTTGCTGAGGATGAATGAATGCTGTTTGAGATTTCAATTATGCGGTTTTTATCAAGTCATAAAGAAATCTCAAGGAATTTGTCTGGTCACTCATGCCATATGAATGAAGATCGGTTTGATGTATGTATGTCATTATCAGTGGAAGGAAACCACTGATATGGAATTAAGTCAATTTTGAGCATTTCTGACCATTGTGCATTATTTGTGGGCGATGGAATTATTAGAGAAGATAGAGAAGGATCTGAACTGTTCCTTGTGCTTTCAGAGTTCAGATTTTTGTTACTTCCTTGTTTGCAATGTTAAACTAAACCTATAACTGTGGACAATGGTGCTTAGCATAAGCCATAAGGCCAAGCAGTTTACAATGTTTTATCTGCTTATTAAGGTTATAAAATGTATAATCAGTTTGTGTATGATGACAATCAGATACAATACTAGGTGAAGTATTCATTAGATGTAATTATTATTTCAAATGAGATATCTACACAGACCACCTTTCCCGTTGTCTCGAGATATTGGGAAATTTTAAATTTGATTTGTATTTTTATGATGAAAATTGTAATTTAAATGCATAGCTGGATGGGAGCCAATTGTTTTTCCGTAATGAAATTTTACCCCTGTCTTGTCGTAAATTTAAATAGTCTACATGCATTTCTGTACAGCATGCTCCATAGTGCAAGTGTATTTTATTCTAAAACAGCTGCATAGTATATCGTGTTTTCTGATGTTGAATATTAACGTTTTCTCAAAAGACAGCACGGCTCTTATTGATTTATTATTTAAATAGTTTAGTCTTTGATCATAAGCATAGACCATAGACCGCAAGTTGTATTACTTGATTAAGAGTTTCAGAATACTTTGCTAAGCAACTGGAAAATTAGTGCTAATTAAGAAGACAACTTTTAGTTTTACAAATTACCAGAAATATTTGAACACTTCAAATCAAATTATTCCCGATAATTGTATTAGAATTTTTCTTGAAATGAATTCATTATTCAAATGTAGCTGCAATGCAGTTTTTAGTTATACAAAATTCATTATCTTGATGACACTCATACTCAGGGCCGGCCTTACGTTTTGCGGGGCCCTAGGCGAGACAAGGTTAGGGTTAGTGACAAGCATACGCAAAAAAATCAAAAAAATCGTGACAAGCAAAAAAAGTAATCAACAATCACGGGGCCATTTGGAAGACTTTGCGCGGGGCCTCTAGAGGAGTGGGGCCCTGGGCAAAGGCCCGGTTTGCCCAGGGTTAAGGCCGGCCCTGCTCATACTTTTTATTGCATGCTTGAATTTCTATGAATCAGTTTGGTCATGAAATTTCCCTTGATTATGTATATAAATAATCTAGTAATAAATGTGCTAAAATAAGATGATATTTTGTATGTAATGATATATAATTATATTTCCTGGATTGTCGCAGTGTCTTGCAGTCTTTTGGATTGTTTTGCAATTATAATATTTGAGCTATTGTAGTTAATAGGAAGTATAATTTCGAATGTGCCTAACTTGTTAATGTGTTATCTAACCGAAATGTCTTAACACTCAATTATACAGGTAACAACTCAACACAATATCGGTACATCCAGTACCTCAAGCGTAAGTATTTGGTGCCTCCGTACCCTACGATTTAAAAAAAGTCTTTGACTCACAGTTCAAACATACGGCAGTAAACATGCTCATTAAAGTAAAATAGGCAGGATTTTAGATGTTTTATACTGGATATTAAAAGTATTTTTTAAAAAGTGTTATTATTATAGTATTAAAAAATATTAAAAAGTATTATATGGTATATGAGGTACGATTTGCTTAATAGGTTATAGCACATAGTAGAATTGAAGTGCTAGTGCTTTAAGTTTTCGTTGGATCTGCTGAATTGGAGTGGTTGCCATTCTCTCTGGCAAGTAAGCACAGCTACCGGTAATTCAACTGATTGAGTCCATAAGGCAGACATAACTGAAACGTGTGAGGTTTGAACCCTGGAACTTATGACTGGCAGTGCAACTTGCTAACCACTGCAACATTGCACCACGATGGTGCAAATGCAGAAGAAATCTGGTGAACTTGACTGATTATACCTACAGTATCAGCTGTTCAATATTGCTAACTTCTCATAGCAGTGGAAGAGTTGTTTTTTTACCAACCTGTCAAACTGCAGTTATTGCTGTGAAGCATTCAACAAAAGTGGACCATCTTCATGCTGACTGAGTATTAGTGCAAAATGCTTCTTTGCTTTTAAGTGGCCTTTTGTTCCCTGAGTACTACTGTAGATGGCTGCCAAGTATTATTGCATCAAACACAAGTGTACATTCCTATACATCATTGGCCAGCCAGCTTATGGATTTGTTATGTCATTTCTGGTCTGGTTGTCACCTTCGACCCCGACTGCATTTGCGTAAACTGGCAAAGATGTTTTGTGGCTTTGTGTGCATCATAGTAAGATCTGTTTTTTTTTTTGCTGTTGGATATATCCAGTTACCGGTACATAACAGATACACAGAAGATAATGTACCGGACTTCATGGAATAAAAATTTAAAAATAGTTCCATTTCTTTCTTCATTGAAAATCTTGCTGCTATGTTGTTAATACAATCATTACAATAGGAGTATTGTAACTCTTAGGCAGAGCCAGTCAGACCTATTGGGATTAATATAAAAAATTATAGTTAGTGTAGGGATGAAGATTATGATTATGACTTTTTGAAAGCAGAAGGCATTTCAATCATCTAGTTCTCTATTTTTTCTAGTTTTAACCAGTTTGGCTTAATTAAAACATGTGATGTTATAAAGGAATCCACAGAATTTTGCTTCAATTTTTTTAGTTTCTCTGAATAATTGATTGCCTTTGCAATATAATATTCACACAAAAGTTTCAGGCAATTTAATTTTAAGGTTTTGCACATTCCTTGCTTATGGTAACTGGATCAGATTTACCTAATGCATTTGTCTTCACTTTCTTACTAACATTTGAGTGTTGCTTCTGTTTGTCTGACATTGTTGTGCAATAGTTGATGTGACTGAATCACTCAATTAATTACTTGTTGTTTTGAGGATTTTAATTTTCCTATAGTCAGTCAAACAGTTGTACAAGTGTTATCTAGTGATTGTTCCTTTGGAATGTTATCGAGTGGTACTGTTCTGCTCTTAGGTACCGGTACTGGTAACTGTAGATGGTCTACAAAATTGTGTAGATGATTGGTGTAAGTGTCAAGCATGGAATGTAATGGCTCAGACACCCATAGTATATGCCTAGCCCCAAAATTTAAGTGAATACTTTTCTGTGATTGACACTGATTGTTGGAGTTATAATTTAATGAGATGTCCATAACCAGTATGTCTTCAAGCCTGCTTTCAAAATTCCTGGTGTTGCCACTGCAAGTGATTTAAATTAAATTAAATTAAAACCAACAGTGGTTCTCACACAGGGCAGTCCCTACTGAACCACTTTAAACCTTGTTATATTATATTAAATGCAAATTCCTGTGAGCAATACATGCTGCAACAGTGGAGTACTGCTATTTGCTTTCTAAGTGGAAGACTAGTGCAAGGCATACTGTGCTTGGTGAGTGATCATTCACTAATGCTGCCCTGTCATGATGAAAATGATTGTCAAACTCTAATCAAGGTTCCAGTTCATACCAGTGAAAGAACAGTAGATCGAAATCGGATATTTATTATGGATTGGATTGAGTCATGTGACTGCAATTGAAAATATTCGCACTTTTTGAATGTCTCATATCTAAATACAGAGAAATATAGAAACCGATTCAACCTTTGCAAATTCTGAGTAGGCATAGATTACTTTTTTATTTCCAGATTCTCCACGAATCACACTCGCCCCCAAAGACCAGAAGGTCGTCGACAATGGTGTTGTGAGCTTCATGTGCAAGGCTTCGGGCAATCCGGCACCGGAAGTGACCTGGAGGAAAGGCGGAAAGGCCATCAGAGGAAATCGACAGCGTCATACGATAATGAACATGCCGCACGGATCCGTTCTCCGTATTGACACGGCCAAACAACGAGATGATGGAACCATAGAGTGTGTTGCTGACAACAGCATTGGCGAGGCCGTGGCGTCTGCAACGCTGGAGGTCTATCAGGAGGGCCACAGTGAGCTACAAATTTGTCTGTTTACTAAAGAGTAGATATTAATCCATCAACAATCTTTTTCAACATTTTTACCATGAGATATACAGCTTGTTTTTCTGATATAAATTAATGTTTAAAGTATTGTTAAGCTACGTTCATTATTTCGCCATGCACAAGATTTTTTACTTTTGACTACTGGATAGCAGGTTGTAATTGTATGCCAGCTTGAAAATGAAATAATAACAGAAAGAAGGTAAAGTTAACCCTATCAAGTTTGAGCACAGGGCCCAGCTCTGATCTTCATGTACTAGGCAAGCAGCAACACAGGTGGCTTATATCATTTAATCTAGAGTAGTTTGCCATTGCTTTCTCAAGACCTGTGTTTTACCTTCGCAGCTTACGGTAATGCTGCTATTAATGCCTAAGCGATGACTGGCTTAGTTGGCCGCCAGCACCACGACTTGATCCTGGGATGGTCACCCATCCAAGTATGTTGCTTAATGTGTTCTGAGGGGAACTGGTCACACAACACCAAGTAACCAGATAATATAAAGAAGAAAGACTCTTACAATTATATTCACAGCATCAGTCTACCGCTTTGAGCACGAATTTGCTGCTGCCATTTCCAGACAAAAGGAGTTTTAAATATTATTCCTAAAGCTGCCTTGTTGCAAGAGGTCATTATTATGTTCCTGTGAAATGGATTCTATATATCAGAATGGAAGCCGCTTACTGCTGACGTCATAAAACACTGATGCAAAAGCAGTTTTAAGCATTTATACTGCTCTAGTTTCCAATCATAAAGCATTTGTCAAGACATGTCATGCTGATCAGCACAATTCGGAAAATGCAGCCATGAAATATTCATAGAATTGTTCCTCAGTGGGCCAAATGTCTGTGACCTCTGTCAGACTACTGTACAGACATTCTGCTAATTGTTGTCTGAAGATCTGTTGTCTCTGGATAGCTCTCAACTTATCATAAAGTAATGGGTTATGAGTGTGTGCTATGGACTGAATCGGACTCCAAATCAGCCTTTCGTGAACTCTTCAGAATTAATAGGTGCATGGATTATAGGAAATGTTTCATTATTCCAATGTCTTTCTTTTAACCTTATTTTGTGATCTGTGATTGATGACTACATGTAGCTGTGTCAATGCAGAGCAAAATGCTAATATATCTCTATGTGTCTTAGAAAATCCCTCAACGGCATACATTTCAGACCCGGTTTGTCTCTGGATATGCCAAAGACAAAGTTTAAATTATAAAAGGTGAACTTCTAGTCTTCTGATAACACAGGAATTGAATGATTGAATTGAAAATTAACATTCAGACAGTTGATTATTAATGGACATTTCCAATGTTTTGGCAATAACGTTGTTGAACATAATCTGTACTTTGAGCAGAAGAAATAACGAGATTAAATCTTTGAATAATGATTTCCTATGCATCAGCCAGTGGTTATGTCCTTTATCGTTTATACACTCACTACTCAGTAATGCTGATTCATTTCATGCGTTTGATTCCATCAAAGCCAATTTGTTCCACTGCTGTTAGTTAACAGTTAGGCATAATTAATTCATGTTTGACGACAATAAATAATGATCTCCTGATTAGTTGATGTGGTCCTCGCATTTCCTGATTTCCTGGTGTATTGCAATCATCCTATCTTTAGTCCAAGTTGGTAACTTGTTTTGGTAAAATACTCAATAATATAGAATTTATATATATATATAATATAATAATATATATAGAATTTATAATATGTTCATTATAGATATATATATATATATGTATATATATGTGTGTGTGCACGCGCGCGTGTGTGTGTGTGTACCATATTATCTTGGGTATACTAGGTATACTATGCAGCCGCATATAATACACACTGAGTTTCAAGAGTTATCATAATGTAAAATTCTTAAAACTTATGTATATTAGACTTACGCAAGCAAAATTTCACCTAAGAACATAACCGTTGTACTGTATCGAATAACTTAGAACTTCCTAGTTGCACAAAGTTAGTGAGAACAAATTGTTAGGTGGTCTTTTTCCAATTTTACTCTGTATAAAAGAGCCAGCAACTGACTTTGTCACTTAAGACTTTGTCACTTAGCTTCATAACTTTAATTTTTAATCAGTCTGGTTGCTAGTTGCCCCTGGACAAAGTCCTGCTATGATCTATTTTCTCTTTTGTTTCAAATCAGCTCTTTCTGTTATTGCCAATTAGTGCCGACTACTTCTTAAATTAGGTGCAAGGACCAATAAATTGTTTACATTCATGAATTTGTATAGCACCTTGATAATAATGATTAGGGCACCAGCCTAAGAGCACTAAGCAGTGGTCCATAAAGGTGAGTAGTGTTTGACTGAATGCAGAAAAAGTGTATTCCTCTGCATAATACACACCCAGACTTTGCACTGATATTTTTCTTAAACAGTTCATATTATATGTGAGATAATATGGTACAGTATATATATATATATACACACATACATACACATACATATATATATATATATATGTATATATGTATGTATATATGTATGTATTTATGTATGTGTGTGTGTAATATAAAGTATGTTACTGTATTTATTTTTGTAAGAGATATATTTGTTCATGTTGTCAGTGAATATACATATTCATATGTATGTATTCATATATACTTCCTACATTGGCATATAATATATTGAGAAACTGGAAGTAAAAATAGCAGACATATGGTGTGTGTTTGTATGTATTTGTAGACACATACACACTCGCACCGCACATGTACCACACACATGCACACATCCTCATGGACCTTTATATAATGTTGGTGGGATTGTCATCATTTATCTAGCTATGGGATCCAGTTGTGCTGACTTGTGTAAGACTTGTCTGCAGAAAGGTGATGAATAATTATAATTCAATTTTCCTGAAGTAGTTCAGTGCAAGTTTGGTGAGAAAATTGCAGAGTCAGCTGTTGATGCATAACTTTGATGTATTTTGAAGGGACAGAAGTCTCAGATTTTTATTTCAGTTTGAAAGAATACCAGATTCTTTCTGAAAATGACAATCCTAATTTTATTTGCAGTAATAGTAGATTACTACTACTACTACTACTACTACCACCACCACCACCACCACCACCACCACCACCACTACACTACTATTACTACTACTACTACTACTACTACTACTACTACTACTACTACTACTACTACTACTACTACTACTACTACTGTCAATGCCTGTGGATGGAGAGCAGGTACCTGTTTAAAACTACTACCACCACTAGTATTTGTAGTAGTAGTAGTAGTAGTAGTAGTAGCGGCAGTAGTGGCAGTAGTAGTAGCAGCAGTTATGTTAATGTTTGCTAATAATATTTTTATTAATAAAAATTATAATCATGACAATGAAGTTTGATGTGATCCTGTGTCAAGATTGAGTCTACCTTTGCTCTGGGTCATGTACTAAACTAAAAGGCAGTTTCACTTTGTAAAGTTGTGGTAAAAGGAAAATAAAGGTTCACCCGTGGACCCAATGCCCGTAGGGTCCGGTGCTGATCCTCGTTTTTGTGGCCATCAGCCCATAGGTAGCTAAGCCCAGGGTATTTCTAGGATTGTGAATTTGAGGGGGGGTGTCAACCTCAAATTAGGGGGAGGGTTGTCCAGAGCTAATAAGTATGCATTTTGTATGCATACCATTGTCACATTACCAAATTCTGGGGGTGTCGACCTCAAATTGGGGGGGGGGTGTTGGCGGGGTGTTAGATTGGATGTAAAAATATCCCTGGCTAAGCCATTCATCTGTGGGCAGTGGCCAGTCATTCCCTCTCAATGTTTCCATTGCTACTCTTTTTACCACTGCAATTGAGTGAAGGCTGAGTCAACCCCAGGACTCCTTTGAGTCTTGAACTCCTTCCGTCTTCTGTACAGTCCAATGATGTTACCACTCTTCTATCTTCCTGCCCCTTTTGTTGTGGTTCTGTAAAAATATTCTTTTGTTTGAATGAAAATTTGTGTATCACTTGCTGTTCTGGTATCCCACCAACCTTGTATAAATCATGTGATTAACATTCCGCGGAAATTTTGGGATCTCTTTTACAAAATTTGGTTTGCATTCTTTTAATTTTTGAATGTCTGGTGAACATAATACAGTAATACACCAATCATTAAAACAAGCAAGTGACTAGTTTATATGACTATAAGCAAATATAATTTATCTGCCTGCATTAAAGAGAATTCAGCAGTAGGATTGTTTTATCTTTGGGCTTTTGTGTGTGTGTGTGTGTGTTTGTGCTACTGTATCAAGCTATGGTTGCCTTCTGTTCTAGTCTTTGTTAGTAGGATATCTACTATATAATATGTCAATACAAGAATATTTGTTTGTTGTGTGCCCGGTTGATGTATTTATGATGTATAGTTTGCTTTACCATTGGCTATAGAAAGGTGCAGAAGTGAGAAACATTACAAAAATAGTGTGCAAATAGCAAATTTACACAAAACTGTACAAAAAATCATTAACCAGTGCATTTTATATTGCAAGAAATTATGTTGTATGATGCCAAGTTTTTTGTATGTAATTTTTATAAATGTAACATTTTTGCTCTGCAACTGTCAGAATGATTTTCCTAGCTTCTTTCATGTCCACACTTTGAAGCATGTTGAATAAAGTTTTATTAGGAAAACAGTTTGTTCTGTCATTCCTGCCTCATTTCATATACCAGGTATTGTAAGTAAGTAAGTAAATAAGTAAGTAAGTAAAAGCTTGTGAATTTATATATTGTTTTAAAAGTAGTACTGCAGTAAGTGGTTTTTCTTAGGCTGTTTTAATAGCATATCATTCAAAGATGCTGGGTTATAAATGATAAGAAACCAAAAAGACAATGGACCTATGAGCTTTGTTTTCAGATAAATAACCTAATATCTAAATGTAACCTGTGATCAAATTGTCACATGTGCTATTTTACTATAATGTTTGATTATTAGCATAATTAACACTTTCCTGAGGTGTCTTTGTCCATCTGTAAAGACAGCTTGATTTGTTTCAAGCCCATGCCCAGTTTTTTTAAAAAGGCTTTATTATGTCTTCTTGTTTATGTCTGATTGTCTGTGCAATTCAGTCTGCATATCATTCTAAATGATTTATTTTGTCCATGAAAGTCTGGTTCATTTTCCCATGAATTGTTTGGTGTGGAAAACATTTTGTGTTGGTTGCTTTTATGATTGAGGGGCGCTCGTATTGTTTGAGTTTGGATGCTTTTAAGTGCATCCAATTTTTTTTGAAACCATTGTGGGGTTTCTTATACAAATTAAAATAAGTACTGTATTTTGAAGGGCTGGCAATTGTTTAGTGGACCTTACCCTAAGTGTGCATCTTGTTCCCACCACTGGCAAGCATTGTATGACCGTTGTGGCAATAGTCAAGCTGATTATTAGCAATTAGCATATGATTTTGGAAGAGGTATTCAGCTGAGATGACTTGTGATATGACTTCATATTTTAAAGTGTTCCCAGCTGCAATTAAAAAGTAAATGTATAACAGTATGTGTAGCAGACTTGAATCTGTTTTTGGTCAAGTCTTCTTTTGCTAATTTTTACATAGGCAGCAAAAACTTTCTTTTGACATGTTACATTAAGTCTGCTGCATGCAACACTTTGTTCTGTAATGACTCTCTGTGGCATTTGCTCTCCAAAATCTTGAGGATTTCAGTCTTATAGAATGGGGTCCATCTATCCATGGACCTTTGTCTGCATGTCAGTCCAGGAGATACTACTGTTGGTGTTGTCTTTTCCCATGCAAGGTTACATCATCAGAATAAAATTTTAAAATGTAAATTCATTTTCTATTTCACTATGGTGAATAAAATATATTACCACTCATATGGATGTGTTAAAAAACAAATGCAATAAACTGAAAACAGAAATGCTATAGGGGTGATGGCTTTGTTAATTTTCTTTTCCAAAGTTAAATTTGGACTTTATATGTATCTTTCCTCTTTTTCAATAAATCTGTATATGTGGATGCTTGTGTGCACACATACTTATGCATATTCATCAAGTACGGTATATACCGTGCATATTTATTTCTTGTAGTGCCGTCGGGATATCCTCGCATTGTCGAGAGTCCATCTCTGAAGGCTGTGGAAAAGGATCGGAGCGCAACGATGGTTTGCAGTGCGGGCGGAAATCCGGATCCTACAATCACATGGCTGAAAGATTTCATTCCAGTTGATGTGACCGATCCAAGATTGACTATCCTTCCAACAGGTGCTAATTAATGATTGACATCCTCTGATATCAATTCTTCTGCAGCTTATTTAAGCTTATTATGTGGTTGCTGGTTTAGGTATAGTTATTCCAGCATTTTAGAAGTTGCATGTAACCATCCCATCAAAATGATCACTCCTTTTTTTAGCTAAACCTGGTTAATGCAGGAGAAACATGGTCATTTTACTAATTTAGAACCAGTTTTCATTGCATGCAATCTTCCTATTTTACTGGCTGTTGAAACTTATTCAGTTGTGGGGTTTGCATCATATTACAAGAGATGATCAGTGTCGTGGCAAAATTTCCGTTGACAAAATGTAACGGGACAAAATGTCAGCGGACAAAATGTCACAGACAAAATGTCATGTGGTTTAGTGTTAGAGTTAGAGTTAGGGTTACATTTGTCTGCTGTCATTTTGTCTGCTGTCATTTTGACATTTTGTGGTAACATTTTGTCCAAGCACCATCAGTGTATATACACATATATTTTAAGACAAAGGAACAGCACGACACTTAAAATAAAGTGAATATTACAAATATAGGTTTATGAAGTGATGTCGAATTCAGTTAGCTATGGAACCACCAAAATAAAGTTCCTTGTAAGTCCTGAATAAACTGATCTTAGAGAACTGCTGTTTTCCCCAAGACATGCAGATGGCATAGCACTGAACCGCTAGGCCCATGGTTCAATCTTACTCCTACACTGAGCCACGTGGGCCATATTGCTGTTGGACCAGCCAATCTATTGAAATTACAACTTACTGCCTTAGATGGTGATATGGTATAAATACCGTGTAATTACTGGAAGTAGGTATGTATATGATGTTACCACAGGTGTGTGGGTGTGAAGTGTTGCAGGAGGATATCAACCTTTCACTTGAACTTTAATAGAATAGATGACTCACCCTTTGATCAGGGTAAAAGTCCAGGAGAGGGAGATAAATTCAAATGAGACCTCAAAATGTAAGCAGACCAAGAAACTACAGGAGATCCGCCCATGCCCATGCCTATGGAATCCAGCTGTATTTGAAGTGATTTTTGCAAAGTCTGTTTGCAGCAATGTCATACAAAAATGTCCATATATTTCAGCAAGGTCTGGTAAATATCTTGTTTGTGGTGCTGTAACAGATTTATTCAGACAGTTATTCAGACAGACAGCTCAGTTCTCTATCACAATCTGCAGACAATGTTTGAGAGTTTTACTCTGGATGACCCCAAGCGGGAGGGGGGGTAAATTTGCATTTTTAGCAGTGTTTTGACTTCAAGTGGGCGTTGGACATTTAGAGGTGGGAATGGTCCTTCCCCCACTGATTTTTTTAAACGTCAGTCACTGGTTTAGCAACAAAAAAAGTGTGCATTATTTTTGTCAGTAATTACTTTATGTTAATGTCTGTGTGGCATCATACATGCACTTTGAATTCTGAATTCAAATTATGTTGATTTTAAGTTAATAATAATAATTACAGTTGTTGTTTATCACACACGTTTATAGCTACTGCGTTAATGCAAAACTGCATCAATTAGCAATTGATGTTCCTATTCCATTCACAAATGTCCAAATATATTTGTCGCATGCAGACCACTGAAGAGAAACCAACTCAGAGAGAGATGTATATTAGTCTAGGCATGAAAGTGCACAGTAAACTGGAAGAGCCAAGGGGCGGATGAGCGTATTTTCAGATTTTTCCGTCACACTACACTGCCATTTAACTGGAAGGCAGGTAATTTATCTGTCTAATCCGCCGTAATTGCTATCTTCGCCGGGATTTGGCATGAAGTCTTTGGTTGGCGGAAATGACTTTGCTGCAGTTTCTAAACCAAAACCCCTCCCTCCGCTGCTGTTCTGCCGTGAGGATTTTCACTTAGGGATTAGTGTTCATTTGTTGCTTTTGAGCTTTTTAGCAGGTGCAGTAGTCCTGGTAGTTGCACACTGGAAATTTGAGCCAACCGGAAAGGTGGAAGCAAGGAAAGGTGGAAGCAAACCGGCTGCAGGATCTAGAGTAGATGTTTCGTTCATAATTGGAACCTCTGCTTTCCATTTTTATCAATGGCAATGCCAGGGTTTTGAAATATGGGGGATGTGGTCATTTTGGGGGTAAAAAGGTTGTCAAGAAGTTCTCCCCACATTAATGCATTCTCTTTGATCATGAATGCTACCTCCCTCCAATTTCTCATCTGTTTTGTGAAAAAATCCATGACCGGTCTCACCCAGAATAGGGGGGCCCTGCCCCTCATAACTGTGCCAATGCTTCTTATTACCTTACCCATTTCAAAATTACATTTAGGTTTTATATATATATATATATATATATATATATTTGCTATCTTCATAACTTGCATTATTTACTGGGCAGTTACTGAATTAATAAATTGATTATGTTGATGCTGCCAATTGAAATGTGACTTTCAAATGGGTGAATCTCGTTTATCAGGTGTAAATGACCATAAAATAATATAACAATAATAATGATAACTGAGTTTAGAGTGGTTCAATAGAATATGCACAGCATGAAAACCACTGTTGTGTTATTTTGATTTCTTTAAATACGGGGTAATTAAAGGTCCATAAAGCAAACCTTTAAAACCATGTATCATTATTGATTTATTGATGGAAGGATGAAGTCATTTCATCTGACCATTGCAATTAGCCAGTACTTCTCATATTATGAAATATTTGCTGCAAACTGTTATCAAAGGTGCTTTATATTAAATATATACTTCATGCTTTTGAAATATGCTTGAAAGGCATTTAGATTAAAATTCTTTTAGTAGTGCTTAGTAATGATAAATTCTGTAATTTAAATTGGCAGACTGGATTTAAATAATTATGGAATTCTGCAGGCTCTATAATTCCAAAATTCACAACTTACTTAGTTTTCGCTTTAAAACAAATTCCATATTGATGCTACGAGCAGTTTTTCATCTAATTCCTTGTAGGATTCCGATGCAGGCATGTAAATTGAGTGCAGACGACTTAAATGTGAGATGATCGGTGAGCTGTAAACTATTTAAGTATGAGTGAAGCTATATCATGGGATTTAACAAAGCAGTGAATCTGTTTTAAAATGTAAAAGCAACAAACTTAACCTCAAGAAAACAATAGTCTGATGGAATGGCTTGTTAAGGGGGGAGATGGGATGAGAAGCCTTGTGTTGAGAGGCAGGACGAGCTGGTTAGACAAATAAACACAATTGTGAACAATAGTGGTTTTTCTGTCATTGATCCCTGAAATAGGATTTGCTATGAGGTGCTTTGATGTGTGGAATCTGCTAATGACACCTGTCAGGGTGCATCACTAGGTGCAGAGTACATTGAAACTGTTGATTTGTCGTGTTTGACATGTTTTTGCTTGCATGACAGCTTACATGATTTTACTTTCACTGGCTGTGTCTTTCCACAGTGACAGAATCAGTGACAGAATAGATGTTGTAGTGTGTTGACTGACGTGCTGAAAACGAGGATGAGTGAGTTTGAATAGCAAAAATATTTCTGGTAATTCAGAACGGGTTGTGCAAGAGCCTATTTCGATTTTACCTCCACAGAAGAAAATATTTATGGGCTAGAGAATTCTTTATCCATCTTTTGGCTAATTATTGTACTATCAGTATATGCACATACTTACTACCAAATTACCGAGAGAGAGAGAGAGAGAGAGAGAGAGAGAGAGAGAGAGAGAAAGAGAGAGAAAGAGAGAGGATGGGAGAGAGAGAGATACTGTTTTCAATTGATGCCATGCAGAGAAGAAAGAGATCCAATTGAGATGTTTGACTTAACTGTTTGCCAGCCTTTCATGCCGTTGACAACAGTCGGTTGCCTAGCAATGTAGTAAACGATGGAGCAAGTAATTGGCATCAAAAATATTCAGTGCATTTATAGATTACTAGAAAGATGCTCGCTTTGCTCGCAGTGCATGATAATACTGATTCAATACCTATACCTAATACCCAATCATTGAATTCATGCTGAAAAACATTTCAATGATGTACTGTACATACGCCACCTAGCCAAGCTCTGCGCCACGTAATAATTAGGCCTATGTATGTTAAAATCACGCAACTGTGACCATTTGTGACGCTGTACACGTATTTTTTGTGTACGTTAAAATGTACGCTATAACAACGCCCGAGCTTTAAGATAGCGCTATAAAAGTTGTCACTCTAACGTCATCGCACGCTACGAACAATTGTTACCAATAGCAACGTCGTCGCACGCCCACCCCTCTGACGCTGCAATGACTCGACTAAACCGAGCTAAACTACGAACAATTGTTACCAATAGCAACGTCGTCTTCGAACATCGCCAACCAACGTATCGCGACGTAAGGACTAAACCGTCTACCAATAGTCAACCAATGAGAACACTTGAAGGTAACAGACATACAGAATAAGGATTTTAATATTATAGATGGTATTGTACTTTTCTCTTGACTTGTTTTGTGTTCGATTGGTTTATTCGTCAATGATTTGATGGCTCGGTCTGTTTCTTGTCAGGGTCGTTGCAGATCCGCCACAGCCTTGAATCGGACGAGGGGAAATACGAATGTGTTGCAGAGAACAGTGTCGGTGTTGCTTATTCTTATGGTGCTAACCTATATGTCCGAGGTGAGGATATGCATGAAAGTCACTTTTGCCACTGATCCATCGGTGGAAGGCATGAAATAATGCTTTTCACCGTCCCTATGGTAGCCTCTCAAAAAGTGAGGAGGGGACTTGAGCTTGCCTAATAGAAGTTTGGCCTATGGAACAGTCAGTAGATTGGTTGCGGGTGATGAACAAATTAATTAGCCACATTGTTTGTTTATGCTGTGATGCCCAGAACGGTATTGAGTTGAGCCCAGTATTCTTACCTGGGGTTTTAATTCCTAACTTAGCATTCTTGTTAATAACTAACATTGTAATATTATTGTCTACTGGAGGTCTGTTGAACTCAGCTGAGACTCATTGTTTCAAGTTGTGAAGCATTTTGTGATTATTTAGATCAGTCTTTGGCAGAGGATGAGCCACGTGGGCCACATTGCTGTTGCACCCATTGGTGCAGCCACAGTGGCATGGAGGGCTGGACCCCCTACCCTCCCCCCATTCTGACTGGGACCTATCATGACATTTGCGCAAAGCCATTGAGGTATTTGTGGGAGGTAACATGATGGAAGAGAATATGCAATTATGTGAAGAACTCGTTGACGATGGTTTTTTTGCTTGTCCGAGACATTTTTGCTTGTCCGAGACATATTGTCTACTGGAGGTCTGTTGAACTCAGCTGAGACTCATTGTTTCAAGTTGTGAAGCATTTTGTGATTATTTAGATCAGTCTTTGGCAGAGGATGAGCCACGTGGGCCACATTGCTGTTGCACCCATTGGTGCAGCCACAGTGGCATGGAGGGCTGGACCCCCTACCCTCCCCCCATTCTGACTGGGACCTATCATGACATTTGCGCAAAGCCATTGAGGTATTTGTGGGAGGTAACATGATGGAAGAGAATATGCAATTATGTGAAGAACTCGTTGACGATGGTTTTTTTGCTTGTCCGAGACATTTTTGCCCAAAAATGTCAACGTGCCCCCTATTCTGGAACCCTGACTACGCCACTGGATACAGCACTGCTTTAAGTTGTGATTTTGAAGGTTTTGAAACTATGATGCAAAAACAAGTTCGGGGAATTAATGTACGACAGATCTTTTGTTCTATAATGAAAAATTCTGAATGATCTCTAAATGATAGGCATCGGCAGAACTAGTATGTCCAAGACGTCAAAGCTGCACTCTGTGTGCAGTGAGAAGTGAATTATATGAATCGTTGTCTGCCAAGTAGTACCTCTGGGAAGAATTGTGAGTTCCCATAACACAATCCACTGCAGTTGATTCTATGGAGCAAATCACTTTTCTTGCGTTTGCAAAGCAGAACCGGTCGTGTTTCAAAATAATCTATGGACTAAAACGGCGTAATGCGGCCCTTAATAGAAACTTTGACAAGTTGGCATTATAGCTTTGGGGAAATGCAAGACAGAACTTGTGGAGTTCTAAAATCTTCCTTATGACTTGTACTGGTATGCTGATCAGATCATCTTGTTGACTACAAAAATTAAGCCATTTACCAAATTAAGCAGTCACGTTTGGTACGGATTTTTATATGTGAAAGAAATCGAATGCAGTTGACTCAAATGCTTTAAAAACTTGAAAATTGCCATAAACCTAAAAGGTTTCACTTTGATTACTGTTGTACTCGTACTTGAGGTTTCCAAGGAAAGTTTTCTTAGCCGTTATGTACTCCATACACTCACTGTAAAATAGGTAAACGTCTTTTCATTGACTGGTATTGATCGTTTCCCAGCATGTCTCATCACTGTGCTAGTTACATGTAGGTAAAGACTTAGAACATACTCATTCTATGCTCTTGATTCGAAATATCCAAATCAACTGAAATTGGATTGGTTCATTGGACATACGTTGATTCTGGATCTTTCTACGATCAACTGATTCACTCTTTCAACCAAGGAGGTCGTCTTCTGTTGTTGTTGTTGCTATTTAGGTTTCGGCCCTTTGATATAATTGCCCATAATCTTGAATGTATCTGACTTGCACTCGAGAATCTTGGAATTCTACTGATGGTCTGTTTTTAGATTATCTGTTTGTCACTATGGGCGCTGACTGAACTGCTAAGGCCATCCATAGATGTCGACCTTTCCTCTTTCAATGTTTAAGTTATTAGGTTTCTTCTTTTATTTTTTTGGTGAGCTGACCTTTAGATCTGTAGGTGGTATTCTGTGTGGGTGTGTGGGTTTGTGGAATGAGTCCATTATAAAGGGCTTACAGTACAGTTTAAAAAAAAATAGAATTGCCAACTGTGCTGCAATGAAAACAGAAATTCTGACCTCTCTGAGCCTTCATCTAGTATATTTCTTTAATAGATAAAACTGTGATCAACAATAATGCAAAAGTAACTTCATATGAAAGTATAGATACAAGGGGTTCAGAAAGTGTCTACCGGTAGTCTGGATAAAGGTGGGCTTGACTCTAGAACTCCATCTGGAACTACCTTTGCCTGTGAAAATAAATTGGATTAACATTTATTTAAAATATGAGATTCATAATTATAATTAATTAATTGACTCCTTCGTTAATAATTTTCGTAAGTTAGAAATCATGTCAAAGTTTATTAATATTTTCAGATTTTATTTTCACTGCATTACTATATATATATATATATATATATATATATATATATATATGCTTTAGTGCAGGATAATACTAATCTAATACCTATACCTAATACCCAATCATTGAATTCATGCTGAACAACATTTCAATGATCGCCACCTATAGCCATATAATATATGTATTAAAATCATAACTGTGGCCATTTGTGACGCTGTATATATACCTCAGGCTACCATAAATTGTCGCCGCGCGCCCAGCCCTCTGACGCTGCAATGACTATAAACCGGTTCTACGAACAATTGTTACCAATAGCAACGCTCGTCTTGAACATCGTCCACCATATATAAACGTCTACCAATAGTCAACGCCGCCCACCAACGCATCGCGACGTAAGGACTAAACGGTCTACCAATAGTCAACGCCGCCCACCAACGCATCGCGACGTAAGGACTAAACGGTCTAAACCGTCTTAACAGACAGAGACATACAGATAAGGATTTTAATATTATATATATATATATATATATATATATATGAGCATTTGCTTCAAATTGATGGCTTATAAAACCCAGAGCTAATGTGATGAATAAAGTTACCCTGTCGTTCAGTTCTTCAGATTTGATTACCTTGGTAAGTGGGAATAGGCAGAACAGAGTGGGAAGTCGATGATAATGAGACTTGTTAAGCACACATTTTTCAACTCTGTCCTGCTTCCAGTCACCAACTGGATCCTGGAATTCAGAATTTCAGGATGAGATGATATCAAAGTACCAAGGAACCTATCAGACCTTTGAATCCTCCGTTTATGCCGCTTCTTAGGCAGTCGTTGCTACTCTTGTGTCCCGCGGCTGCTGCTTTTCAATCAGCTGTCACTCTTTTTATCTTTTTCCCACTTTGAGCATAGAATATGCTGTCGATTCTTCAGAGTTTTTTCGTTGAGAAACTGTGCTTCAGGAGTTTGACGAAGGTCAGTCAACCCATCTGCTTATTAGTGCCATCTGGTGTCTGACTCGAATGCTTGTTCTTTTTCTGTGATTACTTGATTTTTGTTGCCATGTTCATGCATGTTGGGCGAAAAAATGGTGTGAACTAGCATTGATGAAACACAAGAGGAAGAAATTGTGATTTGACTCAAATTTATCTTATAGACTGAAATGATTGAAACTTAGCATGATTTAAAGTGGCTTAGAAGGTATTACTGCCTGTGTGAAAGCCACTAGGGGCACTAACGGGGCTTGAACCTGCTCCGTCAGCCTGGCGCTCCAGCACCTAACCCACTCTGCCATCTTCCGCCCCCTAATTGTAGTAATGCAAACCAATGTAATAAATGCATTGAAAGTTATGATAAGGGAATGCATGGTATTTCTTTTGTAAGATTAACTGGCTGAATTAGACTATTGTGCTAGATATTTTAGCCAATAGAAACTCTGATTTCTGCTTTAACATAATTATAAAAATAGAATATTGATAATTTGGCATTCTATGACTTCTGGCATTTATTTTCCGATTAAGTTAGTGGTGAGCTTATACATACATCTTCAGAAATTTGCACTGTTACATATTTCCACACAATGTCAGGTCCATTGCTGAAATTGCAAAATACTCGTGCTTTTTGTTATATTTAACATACAAAAATTTCATTGAGTGCCAAACATTTCATGTCATTTACATATCTAGAGATTTTGAATTGGATTTGGTGACACAAATGTTTGCTGTTGACTACATTGTGTTTCAAAAATCACCTTTGATTATGTCATTTTAATATCTAGAAATTTTGAATTGGATTTGGTGACACAAATGTTTGCTGTTGACTACATTGTGTTTCAAAAATCACCTTTGATTATGTCAATTTTAAAGGGAACTTGTAATTAAATAGTGTAGCATTCTTGCATGGAATGCATGCTAGATGCAAAAAAGATTTATGCAGGGCTTTTTTGCCAAAAAATATTTTCCGGAATGCAATTAATAGTCAGAAGTCAATTGTCAACATGACGTAGCGGCAAAACAGTTACTATAATGATTATTATCAATGCAACATTAAATTCATACATAGAAAATTAGAACTATATCGGTTCTCTATTTTCTATTGATGAATTTAATGTTGCAAAAAAATACCAGTCTTCAGATTTTCCGGAATGCCGTTCATATTTTTCAGAATGTCGTTCCGCCTCATTCCGGCACAAAAAGCCCTGGATTTATGCCAAATTTTCACACTATTTTTGCAAAGAAATCTTCAAACATATATTCGTGTTTTAGTGAGTGTTTATAGGTTTTTACATCTGTCTGCCCTGTTTAGTCCGTCGAGTGCCTCCACATTTTTCCATCCCACCTGAACATGCTGAGGTGATGCCAGGAGGTGCAGTGAACCTCACTTGTGTTGCCATCGGATCCCCAATGCCAACTGTGAGATGGAGACTTGGTGCAGTCGACCTGACACCAGAAGACAACGTTCCATTTGGAAAAAACATCCTTATGCTCACTGACATTCGCGAAACAGCCACCTACACGTGCGTTGCGATGTCCGAACTGGGCAACATAGAGGCAGATGCGGAGATCCGAGTCAAAGGTAATTCTGCTTTGCTATTTTTAGATTTTCTCTTCCTTGCAACATTTTAAAATGTTAATTTGCACAGGGGCAACACATTTCTGAATGTCATCACATTAGAAATAGTGGTTTTGACATACTGGTACTGTGAAATTATAAAGGCATCAAGTAGAAATTTATTGCAAATGTTAGGCCATCTTCAACGTTTGTACAGGAAGTCTGAAGATCCATTGATATTTTTAAACAATAATATAAATTTTATTTTATGATTTTTAGCTTTGCATTCTAAAATCCATTATCACATCACTTCATTTAGGTGCACTTGAGCCAGCTACTGTCTGAATGAAGGGAATTAATTACAACAATATTTATTTGATATTAACATTATCATTGCATCTATTTTGCGGTTTTATTGAAACGACTAATTATTAATTTAGCATTAATCTGGTTTTGGCCATTTTTTTGCTCTACTGTACCTGTTTTGTCGTGGTATGTGCTTGGAGTAATTGTAATCAGTTATTATTTTGTCGATACCTGTATAGATGGAAAGATCATGTGACATATGGAAATTTATTACAGGTTATGATTGCAGGAAATGGTCTGTTGCAGCTGTAGTATTTTTCTGATCTTTAATTAATCATGCTGGTTCTCAGTATTTCATGTTTAAGTTCCATATAATCCAATGATTAACGACATTATCTTTGTGAAAAAAGCTTCTAGTGGAAATTATACCAAAGTGGCTGGTTGCACGTAATTCATTTGCTAGATTGCCTTAGTTCTTGGGGAGGTCTTTTAAAGATTCTGTTCCATTAAGTTATTGCTATTTGACTGACTATGCTACTGAAGGTTATCTGCTAGATTATTATAATTAGGCATTACTGTAAAAAAGGTCAGGTACACTCCATAGGCTCAGCACCCGTACGGAGAACCGAAAGGTTAGCCCCTTCAGTTTTACATAGCAACGGCTGAATGAGGGCGGTTGCCAGGCTTTCCCTCGCCACCCTTCCTTCCACCGAGTTAATACCCGATGTACTCATTCGCAGCTGAGTTGACTGGGGACGCTTGGGACAGAAACAACCAAAAAGTTTCTGCCGTGGCCGGGAGTTGAACCACGGACCTCAAGATTGGCAGACCAGTGCACTAACCACTGCTCCACCGTGCACCCTAATACTGTAAAAGCAACTATTAAAACAATTTGTTAACAACACATTTACTGGTGTGTAATAATCATCTTCTTGGATGTGATGGAATAGTGGTAGAGGTTCTTGCCATGCAAACGGAAGGTTGTAGGCTTCAATCTGACCGTAACCATTGTGGAGTGACCTTTGACTAGTTGTTCACCCTCCATTGCCTGTGAAGGAAAGCAACAGGAAGCTACCTCGCTCATCACATTCCCGGGTGGCATAATGCCAACTGTATCTGCCTGTCGGCAGAGAAATCAACATCCTAGAAGATAATGTTAGGCCGGCAGCTATTGGAATTAACATCGGATGCCATTTTATGATTCAAGTGAGTTATTGCTATGATCATGCTGCCTTTTCTATCCATGACTGGTTGAAATTTTTGTATGACGAATGCCGAATGCTCCAGAACATATATGCAGCCTAAGAGGATGATTCTATGTGTATTAATATAAATCTTCTGGTCCTATGTTGCTTAGCTTATGTTTACAGGTTCAGAAGACGGTTATTTTATGTGCGTCGTTTTTGCAGCTTTGCCAAAGCCGCCTACCAGCGTTCTAATATCGGATGTTTCTCCCAGCACCGTACGTCTCAGCTGGAATTCGGGCAACATTGACCCCATCGGCTCCTACGTTGTCCAGTATCGACAGAAATTCTCTGGTCCGGGCATCGACTTCACGGAGATTGAAAATATTCCTGCCACCGAACACACGATACGCGGGCTGAGCGCACACGCCTCCTACGAATTTCGAGTCATTGCGGTGAACAGCATTGGCCGCGGCCTTCCGAGCACGCCAACAGATGTCACAACGGGAGAGCTTGGTGTGTAAATCTTCCTTTATTTCTTTGTTATTAGGATCTGAAAGGCGATTCACTGCACCCAGGTTATTTACTCACTTCCTTATTAAATCTCGAGCGGCCTGGCTTTATCTGTTAACAGCAAAATCTGAATATTTGGACTATGAGCATATGTGCTCAATTGCAATTAAATCGTAAAAAATAGACAACAGTCTTGGTTCTGATTTATAGAGTTTTCAAAGTAATTGTTTTTTTTTGCTTTGGCAGGAATTACTGATTTGATTGCGGATTAGATTAGATTTTTATATTTGAAAATGCTTTCGAATGAGTATTGATTGTTATTTTCAAGCCAGTATTGCAAAAATTATTCTTATTGCATATTTCTGCTGTGTCAATGATTATTGCATTATTACATATTGCTAAATTAGTAATTATTACCATTGACGTAGCCATGGCGGAACATGGCGACAGGCCCCAATATTCTGGCTGGGACCAGTTGTGGAATTGGCGCAAAACTGTTGAAAAATTGGGAGGGGTTTAGGTAACACGATGAAACAAACAGAATAGGTGAATATGCCAAGAACTTCTTGACAACATTTTTTGCTGGTAGACATATTTACTCAAAACTGTCAATGTGCCCCACTAGTCTGGAACCCTGGCTATGCCACTGATTAATTATTTCGTATTACAGTAAACATTGCATAATACCAAGTGTAGGCAGAATAAATCTGAAATGTGATGATTCTTGGGAATTGAGGATCACTCTGCCATTTGGAAATTTGTTAGAAATTCAAGTGCAGGCAGAGAATCAATTGTGATCAGACCTGATTGTGATTGATGTTGGTCTTCAAACATGCATGAGCGATAGAGGATAGACGGCTGGCCGTAGAAGCCCTGCTTCTGTTGGCATTGGCAGAGCTTTGGACTAGAAATTATGCATTTGGTTTTCGCTTCGTAGGATGTAGGAGTTGTTTGAGGCTGAAATTCTCTGATTGCAGATTAAATTTGTTGAAACAGCATGCATTATTCAGCAGACTGCATGAAAACGAGGAATCTGCATGGTTTGAGTGTACTCTAAGGGTTTCTTTGCTGACTGTTGGATACAAATTTTACATGGTCAAGACTAGATCAGATGTTATCTGGTCATCTTTAATAATAATAATAATAATAATAATAATAATAATAATAATAATAATAATAATAATAATAATAATAATAATAATAATAGCAATAATAATAATAATAGTAACTAGAAAGATGATGCTCGCTGCTAAGCGCTTTCGCTCGCTCGCAGTGCAGGATAATAGTAATCCAATACCTATACCTAATACCCAATCATTGAATTCATGCTGAACAACATTTCAATGATCGCCACCTAGCCAAGCTCTGCGCCACGTAATAATTAGGCCTATGTACGTTAAAATCACGCAACTGTGGCCATTTGTGACGCTGTACACGTATTTTTTGTGTACGTTAAAATGTACGTTAAAATTGCGCAACTACCTCAGGCTGCGAACAATTGTTACCAATAGCAACGTTGTTGCATGCCCAGCCCTCTGACGCTGCATGTTAAACTACGATTCTACGAACAATTGTTACCAATAGCAACGCGTCTTCTTCGTCCCACCAACGAACATCTAAACCGCCTACCAACGTCAACGCGCCCACCAACGCATCGCGACGTAAGGACTAAACGACTAAACCGTCTACCAATAGTCAACCAATCAGAACGCTTGAAGGTAACAGACAGAGAGACATACAGATAAGGATCTAAACGATAATGCACTTCTATAACACTATTTCTAATACCAATAGTCAACCAATCAGAACGCTTGAAGGTAACAGACAGAGAGACATACAGATAAGGATCTTAATATTATAGATAATGCACTTCTATAACACTATTTCTAATACCCAAGGGTATCAATATTGACGGTACTTCAAATCCATCTGCAAAAGACCAGGTCATTCCAGAGATCAGTCAGTGGGAAACAGCAAAACAGGCTATGGAAGAAATGCTAATTGGAAGAGGTGTGTTTTGTGCCTACATCTGAAATACTCAGTTTATTGGAAGATCTGACAACCAGAGGGAGAGAGTTCCAGAATTTTTGGCTCAGAAATAGAAAAAGCTCTTTTACCAATTTCAGTGTTGGTTCTATGCACAATATTGTACATTTAGCAATGAATCAGCAAACCGTGTTGAATGACAATGTTTTGGATGATTTAACATAGATTTTAAATATTGAGGTTGGCCAAATTGCAGTGTTTTAAAACCCAAGAGACCAGTTTTGAATGGAATTCTCTGTTCTACTGGCAGCCAGAGTAACTTTTGAAGAACAGGTTTAATATGATCATGATTCATGCATACAAGTTTTTCTAATGGCCCAAACAGTGGAATTCTGAATCCCTTGAAGCTTTTGCATATTAGATTTGGCCATACCAATGTAGAGGGAATTACAGTAATCAAGTCTCCTGCTGACAAGGGCATTGGCAAGAGGAATTAGAGTAGGTTTGGGCACAAGATCATGAATTTGTGGAATATCTCTAATTTGCAAATGAGCAGCTCTGCTGACCTTATTTATAATTTTATATGATCATTGAAAGACAGGTTTTTATCGAGTATTACACCTAGATTGCAGACAGACTGACTTTGCTTAACTGAAATATCAAATTTAAAGGAACTTGTGTCTTCAGATTTACTTAAATTAAATGATGCACCAAAAAGTAAAAACTCAGTAATTTTTGAAGGTTTTAATGCAAGCTTATTAATAAGCTTTCAAGACTGAACGTTTTACAGTCTTTATTGTTATGCATTGTCTTTATGTATATGACCTGCACTACTCCCTAAAACGGATGTTTGAAGCAATGTCAGAATGGTTTACGTGTGAGGACCTTTTGAAGTGTCTGGAAGCTGACTTGAATTGTTTTTTAATGATTTGGTGCTGAATCCAAAACTTAGAGTTTAGCGAATTTTCAATGGCTAGTTGATATATTCACAGTGGCATCACATTTTCCAAAATAGTAGAAATTGGATTAGCCGAGGCGGTAGATTTCGTTCATTTTCTTTTTTCAGCTGAGATACACAATGTGTAAGCAGACTGCAATGCTTACAAAAGAGGTCAGAAATTAACTTAAACAATTTATTGTTTTGAAATACATTGTTATTGGGACACATTATATTTGCTTGTGTAGTCCCTGGAAGCCCTCCGATCAACGTGCGTGCGAGACCAGTCAGTTCTAGCACAGTGGTGGTTCAATGGGATGAACCAATTCTGGCAAATGGAATCATTCGAGTAAGAATGAAAATTTGGTCAAATCAAAAGAAAACAATTATTCTATTATTAAAGCGTTGCATAATTGTTTGTGATATTTTCGTCTTATTTATGATTGATACAAGGAAAATAGTGTTGAGAATTTTGACTAGTTTTAAGTATTTGGTCATTCATATTTCCAATTAGGATTTTTACTCCTCTGTTATTGTTAGTCAAAGCTTTTTGAGTACATAAATAAGCATAACACTTTGCTATTAAAAATTCTCTTGATAAGTAGAGGTCTTAGTCTATTTAGTTTATTAAGTATACGTTTTGCGAGAAGTAGACTTAACACTTGGCCAACTAATTAACTATAGAAGTAATTTTTGTATCATGGTCAGCATGGACATAATCAGGGATGGATTTTGGGTATAGGGATCCAAGAATGTGCACTCATAGTTTCTGACTTCTTTTGTATTTGATCAGATTGATCCTATTATTTCTCAACAGTGTCTTCATGTTGTTGGTCTGTCTCAAAAGTTGCAACAGTGGAGGACTGAGACTGAGGCTATTATTAATTAAAGCATTCTTTAGGTTGGGAAATAGCTGTCCTATTAATTACTGGACTTCTGCTGATTGAGCTTAGTTGTATCAGGTTGCAAATGTTAAATAGTGGAGGCTAGCATTATCTTTGTACTTAAGTGTTTCTCCTATCGTTTTATCCCTTTAGGTCAACTTTTTTTCACTCACTATATTAACTGTTACCTAAATGTTCTGTTACCTGTCATTTTATTGTTTACAATATCTGTATGCAATGGTATAACTGTTACTAAATTGTTTACTATGTTACTTTAGAATGTTTATTCAAAATTTTTAGTTTAGTTAGATCTTTTGTTGTTTTACGGTTCTCATTTACTCCATTATTTAGTCCACATTTACAACAAATTGAACCCAGTTGAGTTGAAAATAAACAATAATCAATCAATCAAGTGTTTCTCCCTGTTGTTAAAAGAATTCATGTAAATGTGACTTTTTAGAACAAAACTGATCTGTTACCAATTCAACAAATTGAACCATGCACACAATATAACTGTGTTAAAAGAACTGCAAATACTACGAAACTGCACCAACAAAATATGAAGTTAACACAGACGCAGTAACATAACTTGCTGAATATTGCCTGCAAATCAACGGACCACAAACACCGTATGCGGTGTGTCCGGACCTCTGCCGAACCCCTTATATTGATTCGCCGAACCCGTGGGGTTCGATCGACCACAAGTTAAGAAACACAGCTGTACTTGATTTGTTGTGAAAGGTTGTGCCCTAGGCAGAGCATACTGATTAATAAAAGTGAATCAAAAGTAATAAAATTTTAAGTACACAGTCCTGACTTATTTTGAAAAACATTTTCTTTGAGCTCTTTTGAACTGTACAGATTTTATCTTGGGGGCTATTTAATATTACTAATCAGATGGGTTAGAAATACCCCATTTAATTGCTTGAATGTTGATTCATGTCGTCTTAGTGTCGTCTCAATGGAGTGGACGTCACCTGATCACTCCAGACCTACATTGTTCCAGTACTTATTTTTTCCTATTTCCTTTTGGATCAGGGCTACAAAGTGTACTACGCGCTATCGCCTGCTGAACTTCCGGTGTCGCTGTGGACAGTGCATCAAGTGGACAATCCGCAACTGACCACGATCACGAATCTTATGACGAATCGTACCTACACAATCAGCGTGCTTGCTTTTACTAGCATTGGTGATGGTCCACTGTCTGAACCAATACAAGTCAAAACCCAGCAAGGAGGTGTGTGCGATTAACATTCCTAATGCATGTACCTAAGAAATATTGTTTGATATACTGACGTGTCTGTTTACTGAACGAAATTATGCTAAACAGTGTTTAATAATGTATGATTGCTTGAAGATCGATTGCTTTCCTTGTGTGTGTGTTTCCTTGTGAATTTTCCTTGAGTATTTTGAAGCATTTTCAAACGTTAGAACCTTCAGTGGCATAGTCAGGGTTCCAGAATGGGTGGCACGTCGACATTTTTGGGTAAAAGAGCGAGCGAAAAAGGAAGGCCATCCAAGAGAGTCGTCAAGGAGTTCTTCATGCATTCCTGTATTCTCTTTGATTGTGCTACCCAGGGCGCGATTTGTAGGGAGGGAAGGGGGGATTCCTCCCCCTCACTGCCCAACTGCATCCCCCCTACTGCTACATCCCCCACCACTACATCCCCCACTGCTACACTCTCCCAACAACTACATCCCCCCAAGCTTGTCATATCCCCCCCCCACTGCTCCAGGTCACAAATCGCACCCTGGCGCTACCTGCCCTCTCCCCCCAAAAGAAAATTCTCAATGGTTTTGCACAAATCCCATGACTGGCCCCAGCCAGAATGGAGAGGGGTCCAGGCTCCGTGACACTCAAATGACGCATTTGAGTTTACCTGTTTAATTTGATTGTTACTGTTTTTTTCATACTCTGTTGCATTGCGACATTTGGAGAATTACTTATTATATTGAAAATGTATTGTTTATTCTTGTTGTGCCTTCACAGTTTTGGATCATGAAGGAATATTTGACAGTAAGTTTGATGAGAAATGGCCATTTCTTTATTTACTAGATCGATGGTTGTTCAATTTGCACACTAGTGTTCCATGTAAAAATGTGTGAATAAGTCTTACTGCCATTTATACTACATTCAATAAATATATTCCATAGCAACAATGCTGAATGAGAGAGTGAAATGGTGAATACTTCTATATAGTTGACAGTTATATAAAATAAAAGTGTACTGCTAGATCAAATTCCCCTAAAGGAAAACAGCCAGGCCATAATTATTGGTTATATACTTGCTTTGTGCATGTTCATTTGGCAAACTGTCAAGGGCAGTCACAACATTGAATTGATTAATATAATTTTTCTGATTAAGTAAATGTCCTTTAATTAAAAATTGAGTTACACAGTTTGCAATGTAGCGCTTCTAAGTTATTACGCATACTTTCAGGCTGGATTTTCTTCATTCCTGGCAGTTCCTTGCATATGCCTCTAAATCACCAGGATTGGATAGGGAATTAGACTGGGTTATCTTCGTTACACAAAGCCGCTGAATGGAAATTGCCATTTTCACATTATTGGCATCTACCCTGACTGCTGAAAGGTTAATTGCCTTGCTTAGAAGCATCCTTGCTGTAAGGCATGCATAGAGATATTGCCACCCTTTGACTTATCTCTGGGTAGTGGATTTCCTGCTGTCAGATGAAACATTCTATGTTTTTGATTGGTCTGTGGTATGAGGGCTTGTTTATGGCATAACAACCAGGCTTCATAACGTAATGATCTGATAAGTCACTCATTACTTGGTGTAGCAATAAATATGCTGTTTTGAAATCATACTGTTACTGAATGCAATTGGGTTAAGGCTAAAGTCTTCCTAACTGTGATTGCCTTTCTTCTGGTGATTGTTAATTCAGACCATTTGGCCTCATGTTATTCAATAGGTAGACTTTAATGTTATCACCAGTGTTACCGTTCTCCGTTGTGTAACAGAGTGTGCGGCCGAATGCCGAGCTTAGAAGCGAATAATGTGCAATAAGAACATTCTCTGTAATTCAGATGCAGTACATCACTTGCCATAAGTTGTCTGTCCACATTTAGAATGCCAGTGATCTTAAGTTTGTTTTGGCTAGTACTGTTCTGACTGCATTGATAATTTTACTGTTAAGAGTCGTCTGATTTCAGATCCGAGGAAGAAGCTTTAAATAAGTACATAGTTGACCTTAGGTAGGTTTCAAACTGTGATGGGTGGATGAGATTTCCCTGAGGTTTTATGGTTTTTTGGCTCCTGCCTGCTGTGAGCTTCTTCGCCATTAGCTAGTTACCCAGCTATTGTGAGGATATCCTGTGAAGGTGAATCTTCATTGCCTTTCCACAGAGAGTTGGTCTTTGTTTATCATTGCCCAGATTCTCTTTCAAAACTGTTTATGTCTGAAGTACACAGTTGTATAGGATTGGGAGAGGATTTCTAGAGTTAGTTTTTAAGTCAGAAATCTTAGACCAATTCCAGAGTTACTTTGCCTGAAAAAGATGAATGGCAAGTTGTGCTGTGCTGTCTGTCTGAGTAGAATAATGGGTTTTTAATCAAGAGCTGCATTGTGAGACTTTGACATACCCGGTAGTCAATTAACAGTTTAAGGCGCTATATATTATGTTTTGACCTTAGCTTATTATTATTATTATTATTATTATTATTATTATTATTATTATTATTATTATTATTATTATTATTATTATTATTATTATTATTATTATTATTATTATTATTATTATGCATTGTCATTATCAGAATCAGTTTATTTTCTTCTCCACATCATACATGAACACTTTAGTAGCCAGTAGCAATTACTAGTACTGTAGTATAACAGAAGTCTATATAATTTGATTAGGTAGTCATATTCAATCAGTTATAAGTATATAAGACAACTGAAATTCAGATTAAGCAGTAATAATTTGATACAGAATTACCACTGCAACCTTAATTAGATGCAAATCTAGTGTTAAGAGAAAAAAATCGGTTGATCGAAGGGCAAAGCCCGCAATGTGATCAATCAAGTACATTCAGAGTATAGGTTAAAATCATATTGGCTTCTTAGTACTGGATAATATCCAATATCAAGAACGAGGTTAAGAAAGCTACCATACGTCAGTAGTATGAGCAGTACTAGTAGTAGCAGTAATCTAAAGTAGTATGAGAGATGCCACTTAAACTAAGTGAGACTTTTCTGTTAAACTGTGGAATTTTCACTTCTGGCATTATTGTTATTATTATTATTGTTGTTGTTGTTGTTGCCTGTATATGTAAGTGGGTGTGGTAACACAGCCCATTATAGTTCAAAATAAATAAACCTTGATCTATCACTGACTTGCCAGGCACTTTCACACAGTTTTATGGATTAAATGTGGTTTTTGGTAGAGGATATCAATGGTGGAATTTGGTTTAGTCTGGATGCCAAATAAAATTGCCAAAGGATTACATCTTTATGATGCCAGTAGTAGTAAATTGACCTTCATTTTAGGGAGTAGCAATGGAGCAAGACAGGCAGTCATTAGGTAGTTGAAATACTTGTTCAATTTTATTGGTTAATTTATTGGGTTACTTTTTTGTAATTGTTACTTCAATCCAAAAGTGTAAGTAATATTTACAGTTCTTTTTCTTTGGATATATAACTTTTAATAAAAGTAATTATAATAACTTTTATGCCAAGGCTATTTATTACTTCCACAACTATACAACTTTGACTTCTGCCATTCTGCATCTGATTAAAATTTAAATCTTTCATATATAGTAATTTTATTTATTTACTGACCTTTTACCTGTATAACTCTTTTACATTATGAATTTGTGACATTGAAGATCACTGGTTCTGTCATTGATATTTTCTTGATACTAATAAACAGATTTGATTGATTGATTGATTAGAAATAGGAGGAATGCTATGCATTACTGCTATTGCTGCATTGTCGAGGATGTGTGAACATTTCTATGAAATGGCTGGTTGATTGTAGGGATATTTATGACTTTAGATGATAGAAAATCTAAAAACGTAGTATAAAGTAATTATGTTGTTCTTTCAGTTTTTGCACTTAATCAGGATATTCAGTCTTTAAAGTAATATAGCAACAATTTGCTATTAAGTCTTGTTATTATTAATTAATAGCTTATGGGACTGTCCATTAATGATGTCAAGAATTTTTGGGCAATTATTGACCCCCTTCGTACCCTTGTCAAAAACTGTCAACTTTCAGTGACCCCTATCAAGATCAATAATGGGTCCTCCTAAAAAGTTTAGAAGGTTATTATTTTTTGTGTGGTGATAACCTTTCCCTTTTTGCTCATCAAGTGGCAGAATACTTTTTTTGCTTTTCAGGCTTTGCTTTGTTGTAATAAATAGTATTCCATGAATTTCTGATTTTTGATTATTTGTAAAAAGTGAAAATATTGATGTCAACTTATCTTAACTCCCTCTCCCCTGTCAACAACTGTCAAACTTTTTCATACTCCTTCCACCACATTTTATTGACGTAATTACTGGACAACCCCTATGAACGAATTCCAAATCAAGTGATTATAGAGATAGCCTTTGCCAGTGAGTCTTAATATCTGACTGTTTTAAATGCAATGTAATTAAATGTCATTTGCCTGTTTGAAAATGTAATTTCTCAGTTAGTCCAGGTGAGACTGGTTTCTTTATTATATCGGTTGGCTTCATACTTTCACCAGCAAATATATATATTCACTTTTGCGTAGAGTGTCATTTACTTATTCACTGGTTGTGTGCCTAATTTAAATATTGCCTTTCATAAGAAGTTAATCTATAGTAATCACTTGATGGTCCACTCTGTAGTAATCACTTGACGGACCTGCGATTTATAGATTGACTTCTAAATGCATTGACTTGTTCCTGCATTTGCAAAAGGCAGTCGATGGCAGCAGTGTTCTGTCGTTTTATTTTTGAAGAGGCGTTTTGGAGTTACGTTATAAAGGAGTAGGAACGCGGAAAATGACCCAAGATTTATTTGGACAGCAGCGGAAATTAAACCACTATTGAAATGCAGTTGGTCTTCGACCCAGCGGCAAAACGTATTAAACCCAACGGATTTATTTTAAAACGAGCGCAAAGAGATTTGGAGTTTAGGTGATGAACCAAAGGTAGGAGTTGTGGTATTTGCTCTTCCAGCAAAGTAGCAGGTTATCAAAGGAAGGAAAGTTGGTATATATCAATGAACAGGTCCTCACTTTTAAAGCAATTGCATAGTTGTGCAGTATCATCCGAACATTGATGATTTTGACCAAAAATTGAAACATGGTTTTGGTTGGAGAACATACAGTACAACAGACATCAGTAACTTGTATTCTGCTGCCTGTTTTGTCTTTGAGGCATTAATTAACATCATCGAGTTTTACTGGAACAGCCAAGACTTTGTTGCCTAGCTTTCTCCAGCAAATTAAACCAACTAAATCAGCCAGTTACACAATTTGCTTGCAATCAGTGGCAGAGCCAAGGGGGGGTTTGGGGTTAAACCCCCACTCATTGGCTGCTGACAGAAACATTTTTACATGCTTTTCCATGCATTTTTCATTTTTGGATGTGAATTTGGGGGTCAAAACCCCACTTGGCTGCTGCCGATCGAAAACATTTCTAAGTGCTATAGAAAATAGGAAAAAGCTAGAAAAAATATGAAGGTGACGACCTTTTTTTGCTTGTCAGCTCCTAAGCAAGAAAACTAAGAAAAATTTTGCAAAGTTTGGCCAAGGTCGAAACCAAGACCCCCCTTCCGGAAATCCTGGCTATGCCACTGCTTGCAATAGTTTTGAGTGATTTAAATTAAGTGCAAGTTTTATAGCTGTCACTCCTCTTTTTACTTGCGATCTCTTTTACAATGATTTCCTGCAGGGATTTTTGGTGCAATGCTACACTTTAGTGAAGTCGCATTGAAAGGCAATATGCAAATTAGGAAATATGTAAAATTGCATTTTGTTCTTTTTTGGCTTTTTACATATTTTACATTATTGTGCACAAAATATAGTTTTCTGGGGTTTTGGAGAATCGGACGATCTAACAATTAAATTTTCATTTGAATTTGCTTTACTTTTGATGAATATTATGGTTAAAATGATTCCATACAGATCTTTGATGATGATGAGAAATGTACAAAATTGTCCAGAAAATATGAAATATGCATAAGAATGGGGTTGGCTGTCTGTTGAAAGCGACAGTAACAGAAACCTGTTTTGTGCACTGATGAAATATTGCAAAAGCTTTCAATTAAACAGTAGTGACTGCATCCTTCAGACTCCATTTTATGAAGTGTCATTGCGAATGTATCCACTGATTGATTGACTGATTGATTGGTCTATTGTGTTGCGATTTATCAATCAGTCGCCCATTGTATGAAGTGAACGGAAGTCAAGAGTGGACTTCCTGGGTCAGTCACAGTAATCTGATGTGGGTTTTCGTGTTCAATATTCTTTATTGCATGATTTCATTTGTCGCTTCACCTGAATTATGTGATTTTGATCTGAACCTTAGCATTGCATCTACGGTGTCTGGTATTGAAGTATTCTTGAAAATGTTTATCCATTGGCAGTTTTGACTGTAGCTACAGACATAATAATATATATACATCATCTTTATTGATCAAATTCGTCGAGGTAAATGTTTTTTTGTAATGTGCTGTATGCATTAATAGAATAAAAGTCATAAGTACATCGATTGCAATATATTTGTATTTAAATTGAAGAATGTAGGCTCTGGTGCATATATATATATATATCTATCATATTAAAATCCTTATCTGTATGTCTCTCTGTCTGTTACCTTCAAGCGTTCTGATTGGTTGACTATTGGTAGACGGTTTAGACCGTTTAGACCGTTTAGTACGTCGCGATGCGTTGGTGGGCGAGCGTTGACTATTGGTAGACGGTTTAGACCGCTTAGTCCTTACGTCGCGATATTGGTAGACGGTTTAGACCGTTTAGTCCTTACGTCGCGATGCGTTGGTGGACGATGTTCAAGACGACGTTGCTATTGGTAACAATTGTTCGTAGAACCGGTTTAGTCGAGTCATTGCAGCGTCAGAGGGCTGGGCGTGTCGACGTTGTTATTGGTAAAAATTGTTCGCAGCCTGAGGTAGTTGAGCAATTTTAACGACATTTTAACGTACATACAGCGTCACAAATGGCCACAGTTGCGTGATTTTAACGTACATAGGCCTAATTATTACGTGGCGCAGAGCTTGGCTAGGTGGCGATCATTGAAATGTTGTTCAGCGTGAATTCAATGATTGGGTATTAGGTATAGGTATTGGATTAGTATTATCCTGCACTGCGAGCTTTAGAGCGCTATATATATATTCTAGTATATATATATATATATATATATATATATGAAAATTTTTCAATGCATGTATAAGTGTATACATATCTTGAATTTTCTAGAACATTTTACCTAATCTTTTTCACTGTATGATGCCTTACAGAATATGCAATAGTAGGCCTACATTTGTTTTGAGAATACATTAGAATTATTTCAAATTATGTAATTTTTATGATACAATATATGGTACAGTGTTATATCAGTAGTGGACACTTTGATATGGGGTTAAAGTCTATACCCCATATGAGATACCCCTTTTGGGATTGCCATCTAAAGTTCTTAGGGAGGAGGAGGCTCAGCCACCCCTCACCTATGCTTGACACAACCACCAAGCAGTTAGCATTATTTTTGAATAGCTGTCATCTAACTTACTATAATATTAAAGCAGCTGTAATTAGTTGCATCATAGGCCTAAATGATAATTTTGGTGTAAGAATAATGACATACATTGATAGAGTAATGTTTTCATTGTTTCCTTTTAGTACCAGAGCAGCCTACGAATCTTCAAGGTGAGGCCGTTTCTCCAAATTCTATTCAGTTAACGTGGGACGCTCCAGAAGCCACGGATGCCAATTACGAGAGTTATGAACTTTATTTCAATGATTCGCATTTTCGTCAGAATATTCGGGTGACGATCGTTCCACCTCACAGCTCATATCTCCTGGAAGACCTAACTCCAGACACGGTATACCATATTCGAGTTGCAGCCAAGTCAAGTCGTGGTGAAGGGGCTTCTACTCCTACAATTCAAGTGCGCACCAAGGAATTTGGTAAGAAAATCAGCAGTTAAATTTATAATTATTAATAATCACGATCGTAATGATCATTGGGATACATTGTTTGATATCCACAAGGAATGCATCATTTTAAAACTTTGTGTTTATATTTAGTTCTATTCCCAGAGTTTAGAAGGAGATATGGGAGGCATGTATCATTGAAGTGTTTGATTGCCAGGGAGTTGGGAGTTTAGCCACCACTGGTTGAGACTAATTGTTGCTCTGGTACAGATAGAAAATTTTGGGTTCTAGCTGTCCAACCCCTAATGCTGTTTTGCAAAATTGGAAACTATCCATATCATGCTGCTGTTTTGTAGCATATCATATATAATTATTTTCAGAGTTGCATGAGTTGTTAAGTTACGTAGCTGACCTAGACTGGATGTAGCATTTGAGTGTTGTAATAAGCACCTAAGAATAAGCAGCAACTATTGTACTATCCCTGAAAACGCTATATAAATTCACAGGACTTATTTTTGAGGTTACAATACTTACTTTAGATTCCACCAGAACATTAAATATGACTCTGCATTTTGAGTTTTATCTGTTTTCAACTGATGTTTGATGATGCTATTACAGGACTGTTGATTTGATAACTTCTCACTTGTTTGACATTAAGAATTTGACACTTTATACCTGTGTTTGCAAATGTAAAAGACAACCCCATTAAAAATAAAAATGACAACCTTATTCCAAGGAGACGGTCCAGTTGCTCCGAATGACAGACGCTGGGTGAGAGTGGTATGTGGTATAGGGACATGCAGTGGCGGCTCTAGGATTTGGCAAGTGGGGGGCCGTTGGGGTGGCAACTTCTAATCATGGGGTGGCCAATCATTTGTTGTTTAATGTATGTAGCATTAAGTATAGGGTCCCAACAGGGGGGCCACTGGGGGGCCAGGCACTCAATAGGGGGGCACGGGCTCCCCCTAGCTCCCCCCCGGTGGAGCCGCCACTGGGGACATGTAGTCTATGGACGGTCTCAGGCGGAACATGTTTTAACACTCCTTCCATGCCATGCCGTATTTAATGATTGCCTTCACATGAAGTTGATAAGAATGCAAGTTGAAAATGAGATTAGCCAAGATTGACACCAATTGCTTCACTTATTGTCATCATCTGCATCGTCATCATCGTCATTGATCAGTACTGCAATTGCAACGTAATGCAGTAAGGGACTTAATAGCACCTCTTATATTTCTACTCAAAGGTGCCCCCTCCCCCCGGCTTTAGAATTGCTTGATAAGAAAATGATACTTTATTTTTATTGCAATGAACTGTGAGGAAGTAAGAAGTGAGGCGTGAACAGATGGAGACAGCCCCATTCCAAGAAGACGGTCCAGTTGCTCCGAATGATAGAAGCTGGGTGAGGGTGGTATTTGATCTAGGGACATGAGCATCCTTATGACCATTAGAGCAGAGCAAGTCATGTGAAGTAGTGGAAAACAGTGGTTACAAACATTCAGTAATGTAATAAGGTGCCTGACCTCAAAGTGCCACATGCAGAAGCAAGAACTATCTGTTTATATACTCAATGTGGGCAGAAATTGGAAGTCAACGAAGAGTGGTCAGTCATAAAACTGAGATCAGTGATAAATAGATGGTCATCAAAACAATTTCTATAGCGCCATAAGCAGAGTGAAGACCATATAGTCAAGGGAACTTTAATAAAATGCCATTTGAATAGGCTGTGAAATAGACAGTCTTGAGGTTCTACTTGAATAGTGCAAAAGAATTTGTTTTTGCAACAATACCAGGCAGTGAGTTCCATAAAAACATAATTCTTTTAACATTGTAATGATGTTTATGCTGTAAAATCTTGTGGCTCATCTGTTTAATTTAGCACTTGATTAATTAGATTGACGAGTTGGTGATGATTCTTTTTCCTTTTTTTCATTACTTACATGGAGAACTGTGCTTGTGCAGATGTGTTGAGCACAGAAAATAAAAATTTTACATGAGAAATTTACGAGCGAGATTTCTAGGAAAGTCTATTCATTTACTGTCTCTCGTAGTTCCTAGCGAGGCACCGCAGAATGTAAACGGAAAGATGCTGAACTCGACCAGTATAGAGATCACTTGGTTGCCGCCTGCGGCCGGAAGTAGGAATGGCGTGCTCACGGGATATCGTCTGCTGTACGACGAAGCGGTGGCAAGCCTTGAACTGGATAATGCTACGGCGCATAGCATCATTGTCGCTGAGAGTCCTTTTGTTCTGTCGAGCTTGGAGAAGTTTACTCCATACAAAATCTCTGTGGCTGCAATGACAAGGCCAGGAATTGGGCCCTATTCAGATGTTATCATCGTTAAAACCGATGAGGATGGTAGGTAGGAAATGCCTGTGGGTGATAATATGGCATGTGCATCATTCCTAACACAGTTCTTCTCATAGTAAATTTCAAGTAAAAAGTGCTGTTTCCTCATAGAAACTAATTAAACTGCTGACTTCCTCCAATAGAGGCTATTCATATGCTGACTTGTACGTCTTTTACAGTTTGACATTTACCGGCAGTTGTTTTTCAGGTTCTTCAGCTTGTGAGTTCTTGGCTTTCAGTTTCTTAATTTTTTTAAAAGCCTGTTTGAATAGCATGCCAACTTTTAAAGCCATTTGCTTTGGCATGTCAGAACTCTAACTAACTTTGTCATTAAAATATTAAAGCTTAGCGGATCTGTTCAAGTTTTATCTGTTTGTGCATCTAATCATTCAAATGCATTTGGACAGTGTAAAATTATATGTGGTTTGGCTGAATGCTTAAAGATGGTGCTCTGAGCAATTTGTCATTGATGGCCGGCCGGCCGGCTGTCTGAGGGATGTGATTGATGAGGTTTAGGTGCTTTGCAGTTGTTTTAAAGAAATTTTCTGTCTGTTTAAATTATATTTTTAACCAAGCAAGCAAGCACCCATGAAACGAATAAGCAGGTCTTGAAAGACAGATGCTTTCAGCATTTGAACATATAATGGTTGAAGCAGTGAATGATGAAAGCTTTATGCTTACTTTGAACTGTATTTGCTGGACCACAACTCATCTGCTATTTAGTACATTATAGTTCTTTTCCTGAGGGTCACTTAGCAAAGTGAGAGCTTTGACTTAGACAATTAGGCTTCCTCTTACTTAAACAATTAGGTAGACATACTGTTTTATTATGTATTAACAATATGTAATACTGACATAATGTGTAGTGTCGATGATCTGACCGTCAGAGGCGGATCTAGGGGAGGGCAGGGGGTACACATGTCCCCGGGCGCCGAGGTAAGGAGGCGCCAAAATCGGATTTTTTGGTAAGTGAAATGTACAATAAAGAAGAAGAAACACGTGTGACGACTTTTTTTGCTTGTCAGCACTATATGAAGAGGGGCTCCGTAAGAGCTGAGGGGCGCCGAAAATGATGTGACGACCTTTTTTTGCTTGTCAGCTATGTTAGAGGCGCCAACGTACACTTTGTCCCCGGGCGCCGAATATACGGTACCCTAGATCCGCCTCTGTTGACCGTCTTGGAATTTATGCTGCATGTCAGATATCTGATAGGTCTATTAATTAAGGATGGATCCCATAGATTAGGCCATACTGTGATGAGCCAGGTAACAGCAGGTGATAGAAGGGCAGGGCATGGTACAACCGCAGATACCCTGCTATGCAGTGGGTGTCTATGATACAGAGTCTAGGAACCTTGTGTAGCATTTGGACTTTTCAGTGTCAATCAGGTGTCAACCTGTCAGTGGGATAGGTACCCGGAAAATATAAGTCCTGTTGCTCATGAGAACTGGTTTCAAGGTAATGATTTGAACCAGAGTTGCCCAGTATACATTCAGTCCAGCAAGAGATAAATAGGAAAATTGACAGACTCTGTGTTGTAATTAGTTTTGAGCCAGTGCAATACTGAGTTAGCTTTTGACAGTACAGTTAAATCTGCTTATTGCCATGCTACAGTTCTTTTGTCATTATGGAATTCTTTATTCGCAGCAGTCGATGTCCCCATAAGTCCCAGATGTCTTCCGTTATTCTAAGATTTCGGATATTATGCATAAATTTTCATTTATAGTTCCAGATGACCCTCGAAAGGTGAAGATTGAGCCTCTTAATTCAACGGCAATCAGCGTCCAGTGGCAGTCGCCAGCTGCCAGGCAGCACAACGGTATCATCCGCGGCTATCAGATCCACTATGTTCAGGTGACGGAAAGCAGCGAGCCTATCGGTGATCCTATGGTACTTGAAATTGAGAGTACAAAAACCGAGGCCATCCTGTCGAATCTCATTCCGGATGCATACTACCAGGTTCAAGTGGCTGCTTATACTCGTAAAGGTGAAGGCGAAAGAACAAAGTCGAAGAAGGTCAAGACAAAAGGAGCAGGTGATGTTTCCTGTCAATTAGTGGCAAATATCAGATTCATTGATGTTTTTAGAGTATGTAGTCATGCTGGCATGTCATCCTAGAGTGCATGCCTATATTTTTGGAAAGCATAGTATAGTGTGTGTTTGTGCGTTCACGTCTGGGTGTGTAAAGTATATTATCAGTTTATGTTCAAGTATAGAACAATTAAGATCCTTTCTCTTTGAATATAAACTCAATCACTTGAGAGTTTAGAAACTTGTGGAAATTTAGTTAAATATTAAACAATAATTTGTGTATTGTGCCTGAAATTGTCAGCAGGCTCTTGTGTGATTTAATTGGTTTAACTCGCTCCTATAGGCAAGAGTTTTTATGCAATTTCAGTCAAGAGGGAACATTAGCCTCTTTTCTATATAGCCTCTTCTCTGTGTAGCATTGATCTAAGCCAAATGTGGGAAGCATGTAGATCAGTTAGGAGTTTCACAGTGTCCACATTCACTGATTTATGCTGATATAATGAGCTTTCAGGATGTTTCTAGTGCAACAGATTTATTGCAAAAGTAACTTTCTTATGATCACAAATTGATTTATTAGCTAACAAATGTTGTGATCATATCATCGTCTGTACTCATCACTAGACCATTCTCAGAATTTTTATTTTATTCAAAAACTTATGTAGCTCGGAATTTCAGGAAAAAGAAGAAAGATGCAGCATTTGTCAGGGCTTCTGTGATGCACACAGGAGGGTAGTGTAATGAAGTATTGCATGTCAGAACCTCAAGTGCAGACTGGGTTCATTTAGGCACATGCGTTTTATCGTTTTTTTACGAGATTCCAGTGGTTCTTAGCAGCTTTTGTTTTATCCATTAAGCTACATCTAATCTGTTATCGAGTATGCTGGTTGTGCTTTTTTATGTTCGTTCTGGAGAAAATCTAGACGGTGGATCAGTCCTGAAAGATGTTGCATGTAGACATATTGTACTTGCATTTTTAGTTCCCTCTGCCCCACGAGGTTTACAGCTGATGGTGACTCAAGAAGATCCTCCAATTGTCTCAGTTTCATGGCAGGCTCCAAAATACAGTCATGGAAGCATCGAAGGCTATAAGCTGACGTATGGAGTCCTTGGTGAAAGCTACGTCGAAGAGAGAAGATTTGATGGGGAAAAATATCGCTTTACTACCGCATTTCTGGGTGCGTTGATTATCTATATTTTGAAGTGGATTGCAAGTACCATGTAATTTCTTGTACACTGTTATTGACCACTTTGTTTGCTATCGTGAGAAGACTGAGTTGTATAGAAATCAGTACCTATTCACAGAAGTTGAGGTTAACTATTTTTTTCTCAAAATTTTGTCATCAGACGCATTTTTAATTGTGCTGCTTTTGACGCTTGTAGAGCGAGGTGCTGAGTACGAATTTCGTATTGCTGCAAGAAATGCTGTAGATTTTGGAAGTTATGAGGCTGAGGTTATTAAAACTCCAGATGGACGTAAGTAGTGCCTCTTGAAGTATTGTCTCAATTTTCTGGTTTATTTTACCTTCTACTATCGGTAGCAATATTGCTTCTAGGCTTAACACAAAGCCTTTGTTGGTCTTCTGTTCAAATATCATGTTTAGCCTAATGTTATTTAGCATTTGCCTACTCTTAGGTAACAGATTCAATGACAAAGACTCATTTGAGTGGTTCAGCAATTGATATTTATGAAGTACTGGGGAAAATAGGGGCTTTCCTCCAAAAGTTTAGGGGCTATTCCTCTGAAGGAGTCCTTATGTTCTGGAAAGAGCAGCATGCTAATTTTAAAATGTCTTAACAGTGTCTAATAAACCAGTTTATTCTTTCGTGCATCGCACGAACTATTGTGACGATTGTATTCTCATGTAAAATTTCACTCGTCTAGTTCCAACTGGAGCACCGCAGAACTTTACCGCCATTGGTCTCAGTCAGACGAGTATTAAGCTACAGTGGGACCCGCCTGCTAGAAGACATCGCAACGGAGAAATCGTACTTTACGAAATCATATATCATCAAAGACTCATTTCCAAGGAAGATTATGCCACGAATTCAACGGGCACGATGGTCGTTGTAGATGGCCTGGAACTTGACACAGACTATATATTCCAGTTGAGGGCCTACACCAGTAGAGGTTCTGGTCCCTGGAGCAACAAGTTGCCGTTCCGAACTTTTGGGCACTGTGAGTATCCTTTCTTACTTATTCTTTTTGCAATTTATGTGAAAATTTGGAATCTAGCTGAGAAAAAAATTGATTTAGATGACCAGTGATTAACTTATTCACTTAAAGTTCAGAATTTGATTAGAAAAATAGTTTTTATATATATCAAATTTTAAGCACGTGAGAGAAGTGTTTTACGTTTAAAATGTTCTTATTTTGATTTCTTATTGATATTTACTTCTCGTTTGTAATTGTTTAATAATTTGATATTTTGGCATTGACACTTTGATTCAGTTGGAAGCATTTTAGCCCACTCTGCAGCCTAGAAATTCAAGATTTAAATTGACCTGCTTGATTGGAAGTCAAGATTTTATCTAAAATTTGCCTAAAATTGTATATTTATTGCACATTAAATCACAATCTACAATGTTCTTGACTGAATTCTAACATTCACCCAAATTTTGACGTCTATTTTGATTTATACCCAAGAAAAGTTGTCAACAATTTGCAGATTATGCCTCTCTTAACTATATTGTTAACCAATGAGAAGATAGATTTGTTAATTTCAACGTAATTATTTGTCCTGTGAATAAGAATCCACATGTTATCTCATCGCTCCTTTTTGCTCAATTCAATCTGTGCTTTTGCCACGAAATTGAGTTTACACTTTGCGTAAACTGACTTGAATACGAAATTTCATTCCTTGCAGACGGTCTTCCTGCTCCAACAAACGTACAATTACGGCGATTGTCGTCAACTGCTCTCGAAGTCTCGTGGGACCCACCTCCGGTTTCCGGCATTGCCGGCTATCGCATCCACTACAACATGTTTGCCATTCCAGACATCGAAAAATGGCTGAGCATAGAGATCGGTCCCTATCATGTGGCTGAGCTTTCTGGTCTGGAGACACATACGTCATATGTTGTACGAGTTCGAGCTCGAGGCGTTGATGGTCGCTATGGAAATTTTTCTGAGACAGTTGTATCAAACAATTTACAGAATGGTATAATCAGCGTTGAACAATTTAAATATTATAATATTGGTTTGCCATTGGATGTGCTGGTGGCTTTTCTCTAAGCTCCATAAAGTGAATATTATTATGCATCGTGACATTAATTAGTGTGTTTTTGCAAACATGGGCAGATATTGACATCAGCTGTTAGTTCATTCTTTAAATTTCAGTTTTTGCTTCTGTTTCAAGAGGACTATTATTATTATTAAGACATTTAGTTTCACAATTCCCTGCTTGAATATATTTACTTGAATCCAATCCATCAGCCACCTTGCATATTTATGTTGCCCTTTTGTGGCATTTTTGTGCAAAATACCAATTTTTTAAGTATATATTGTAGAACACCCAGATGCAGTCCAGGATTTTCATGTAAGAACACAAAATCCTCGTTCTGTAATGTTGGAATGGAAACCCCCCAGAAAGCCAGGAGTTCTTCGCTACACGGTTGGTGTGTGTGTGTGTGTGTGTGTGTGTTCAAGATAAAATCCAGTTTTCTGACCAACCTTCTTTGAATTGAGGATTCTGATTCTGGTTGGCATTGTCTCAATGGAGCCAAAACTAGCTTAGAATTGTCAATTTTATTGGATTTGTTATGGTAGAGATATAAAAATAGTGTAGAAATCTCTATGACCGCTGCCACTTCTTTATTATTATTATTATTATTATTATTATTATTATTATTATTATTATTATTATTATCAGCTAATTTATTAACGCTATAACATGACTAAGGCCATAGGCAAGAGCGATTAACAATCAGTCACAGTAAGAATTGCGAAACAGGTGCGTTTTTAGTTTTGAAGCTTATCTTATAGGCTTCAGTGGCACACTGTATCAGGGTTATATTTTAAAAGAATGGTAACCAGCTGCCCTAAATGAAAAAGTGTTGGTGTTTCATTTCAGGTTGATTATCAGGGAATAAAGAAGACACGTGATCATTCTGGGATTGAAAACACAATCGTTGATCCAAAAAAGGGAATGTTAATTGAGAAAGAAAATCGAACGTTATACATTGAAAGACTTCTGCCAAAGACGGTTTACACTTTCAACATCAGCGCTAAATTCATCGATGGGACGATAGGACCGTCATACACGATACACGTTGAAACTAGCGCAGACGGTGTGTTACCCGGTATTTTTATTGTTGTATTTTGGGTTTCAACGGTGCGAAATGAGCTTTATGATCATTTCCTCGATCTGGTTATTATGGTGCTTATGATGTGACCAGCACATTAATGTGAAGCTGTACTTATTATGGAGCCGGAACAGGTGTGGAAACTAATATTTGTAGTGATTTTTTTATTCTCAACTGATAACACCTGGTAATGCATCTTGTGCATTTCATAATGGTGACTGTCTTGCATCTCGGAAGTTAAATGCAAAAATAGAACGCTTCAATAATATTGCAAGGACAGAGAACTTTGGAGAGATGTCATGGAGAAGTTGATAGCTGGACACAGCTGGAGGACGAAGACCAGACCTGACCTGATATTATGAACATTTTTTGTTTGCTGTTTTAGCTCCTCCGGACCTGGACGCTCCAACGATTCTCAGTCACTTGGACAGGACAGCTGTTGTTCAATTGAGACCTGCCTCTGACGATCATGGTTTCATAAGTCACTATTTGGTTGTTGTGGTGCCCGATGATTTAGCAAAGGAGAAAAGTCCGTCTGGACTTAGAACGGAAGAAGTTGGTCACTTCCGTTGCCTCATTGATCACCTCGTTTGCTATTTCTCTGTAATCATCTTAGTCTCCAAAAGTATTACTTTGATATAATACAGTAAAAGTATGGCTAGTGTTTTAGAAAATTTGCCTTTCTAAGCACTGATATTTCTATTTATGTGAAATCTTGTGCTTTCGTATAGCACCTCTCTATGAATCAAGTATAATTCGTACTATGATATTCAAGAAAGCTGGGTTCTTATGCTATTTCACTTGCCATAGCTGAGTGAATCCAGACCACCAGCACGTACTGCTTGGATTGCTGCCTATTTCGATGCCAACAGACTGCCGCAGGAGATGGTTATAGGAGATGGAAAAAAACATGGAACCGAGGATTACATCAACTGGCCTCTTCCATCTGGTCATAACTATGTTGTATTTTTGAGAGCCTTTGGAGCTGACAATGTAAGTTTTATGCTTCCAGAGCAACAGAAGTAACACACACACACACAAACACACAAACACAAGTGCACACTCACACACACAAACACAAGTGCACACGTGCACACACAAACCAACACAAGATTTTACTTACTTATTTACTTACATGCATATACAGTGTATATGGACGAGGCATACTTCTTGAAAATATACTTGACAGATAGAATAGGCTGCAGCAGGGTTGGCTTTAATGAACTTTGTCATGGTGGAACTTGAAAATTTGCTGGTCTGAGAATCATGGAATGCATTGCAGGCCTAATTCTATGCATCGGGTGACGTGATAATCTGTCAGAATGGTAATTATAATTTTATGTAAATTTCAGAAGTATCGTTCATCATCTTACTCTGAACCATTGCTGGTGGAGCCACTTGTGTCTCCAGTGATCCCTTCTGATCTTGATCAGCACGGCATCGATCTTCTGTGGATCGTAGCTCCAATATGCATAGCAGTTGTCTTTCTCTTGCTTCTCATCCTAATTGTTATAGTTGCCAGGTAATTATTATTTTGATCATTTTTTTGACCATATGCAGGTTTTGAATGCTTGAGTATAACATAGATCATTCAGACACTTCCTGACACAGGAGTATTTCAAAGTGGTGCTATCTAGTGCTGATGCAAAACTACCAAAAAACTGTGCTTCAAGTTGATTCTTGCTATTATCATCTGGAATCCTTGATCCTTCTAAATTATAGTAACAGATTTTAAGAATAATTACGTGGAACCTGTTACTTAATTACCATTGACAATTTAAAATCCAATTATTTAAATTTTCTAAGCCACTTAAAAGGTATTACTTTGACAAACTCACTGACAGTTAATCATTAATATCTCTATACAATTCCTATGTGTTTATTGGTATGTCAATTCATTCATATTAGGCACACCTGACAAAAAAAATAAAGATGAAGACAAATTTGTGTGTACTTACAGTATTACAAAATGCTTTATACAAATTAATTCTAAGATTAACCATCTTTATCATTAGATCATTTATCTATATCTTCTTCTTCTTTAAGTTCTCTGCCCGGAAGCAGGTCCTGGTACCCATTGGTGCCATCTATCTCTGTCATATCATCAGATCAATTTCTATAAATCACACTAAGTGAGGCAATCTATTTAATTTCATATTCACTTATAATGAGCTGCTATAGAAGCATATTGATCTACAGTATGCATAATTAGGCTAGATTTCGAGCATACAAATTTTTAGTGAAGCATTCATACTTCACAACAGAGCATTATTTTTAGAAATTTAATTTTATCAGGAAACGACGTGCTATCCTCAAAGGAGTTTTGCCGGAGCCCAGTAAAGTTATGTTGCCAGCTGGTGACACCATTTCATCTCACCCAATTGATCCTGTTGAGATGAGACGTCTACACTGTCAGACACCTGGTGGGTAAATTTGGAACGAGCACAACTGTTCCAATAATATTAATGCTAAGCATATATGTATTAGGTTATGTATATAATTTTCCAAAGTCTGTGTGTTTGCATGTCTTTTTTACAAATTTACTGATCTCAATTACGCCGACAATGCTGCTCATTTCAATGAAAGTTGCGAGAGGCTTCGAGATATCCTACTGTGGATGGAAACTGAGGCCTCCAAATTAGGCCTTCACATCTCGTGGGCTAAAACAAAGACCCAGAACCTCGGTTTTTGTCACAACAAGACACCTATCTTCATTGGCTCAGAAACCATGGAACAGGTTGATTCATTCTGCTATCTTGGCTCAAACATGTACAGCATGGCTAACTCGCATGAGGAGTCTCTTTGCCGCATAGGTATTGCCTCCTCTGCCATGAAACTACTTGACAGAATCTGGAGGCAACAGAATTTAAGCCTTAAAACCAAATTCCGGATGTACACCTCTCTGGTTGTCCCAGTTCTTCTCTATGGCAGCGAGACCTGGGCTATGACCAATCGAGACTGGGGCAGAAAATTGAGGCATTCCACGAATTTAAGCCTTAAAACCAAATTCCGGATGTACACCTCTCTGGTTGTCCCAGTTCTTCTCTTTGGCAGCGAGACCTGGGCTATGACCAGTTGAGACTGGCAGAAAATTGAGGTATTCCACACAAAGGCCCAGCGCAGGATCTTGAATGTTAGGTGGTTCGACTTTGTATGCAATGGATTTATTCATGATCTGGGCAGGAGACTATTCATTCACAAATCCGTCGTCGGCGTCTTGGTATCTTTGGACATGTAGCACGACTCCCAATCAAAGTACCTGCCTCTGGCCGCACTCCTCCTGGCTGCATCCATCTGAGATGGTGTCACAGATGTCCTTGATTGGCATTGACCTCGAGGAAGACCACAAACCACCTGGCTTCATCAAATCTGTGATGACTGTGGACTAACAGCCACCAAAGCACTCCAGTGTGCTCAGGACAGAACATTATGGAGAGCAAACGCAACGGCCAATCTGGCTATGCGTGACTGATGATGATGATGATGATGATGATGATGGGTAGAAAAACAGCCAAGCTCCACCGTCATTTTGATGGGCAAACAGCTATTGTTACAACATTATTGCTAGTATGAGAGCAGGACATTCTTTGTTTTGATCTCTTTGGAGTGATTATATGCAGATGAAATTGCAAAATCTTGTTTGTGTGTGAATTCCTGCATTGTTGAATGATTATATGCAGGATAATACTAATCCAATACCTATACCTAATGAATTCATTTTTTCAATGATGTACTGTACATACGCCACCTAGCCAAGCTCTGCGCCACGTAATAATTAGGCCTTAGTTCGCTGTACACGTATTTTTGTGTACGTTAAAAACTTGTATTGTCTGGCGTTGTAATTCCTGCATTGTTGGGGTTTTGTCAAACGCTGATTAACTGGATGAAGAACAAGGATTTAATGATTACTTTAAGGTTTTGATTACTTTACGTCAAATAAAACATTAGTAAGAATGAAAGCTGTTTGATTTGGTGAATCAGTTCTGCTTCATTTTCTGACTGAGTCTGTAACGGTTACTTTCTGTTCAGCTATGATGAGTCATCCTCCCGTTCCTGTGCATGAGCTCGAGTCGCACATCGAGAGTCTTCGTGCAAACGACGGAGTTTTATTCTCTCAAGAATACGAGTCCATCGAACCCAGCCAACAGTTCACGTGGGAGGCATCAAACTTGGACAGCAACAAGTCGAAGAATCGTTATGCAAATGTGATTGCATATGACCATTCAAGGGTCATCCTCCAGCAGATGGATGGGATAGTTGGCTGTGACTACATTAATGCAAACTATGTGGATGGATACAGGAGGCAGAATGCATACATTGCTACGCAGGTGCCAGCATCTCTAACACAATGGCTTAATTATTTTCTCCGCAAACTAAGTTGATTTTATCTTGACGATTATTTATTTATTCATTATTTAATTATCTTAAAATTTATGTTAAACCTTAAGCATCAAATCATCGTTGAGTTTGATTTTTATTGTTCTTTATAACGTGTAATAAATCGTAATCTAATATGATTACAATTAAAATTTGTGTTCTTTCCTTGCTGATGTAATGATTAGAATTTGTGAGAACTAATTTATCTGGTACAGTAGAACCTCGTTTTATCGAAGTTCAAGGGACCGTGATAAATACTTGGATATATCCGAGGTTCGATATATCCGATTCCTGTATCATTAACACTGTTTTGGCGGGACCGGCGCTCAAACTTCAATATAAACGTGATTTCGATATAAGCGAGTTCGATATAACGAGGTTATACTGTATGTGGTTGTGTGTTTCATAGGGACCCCTTCCGGACACTTTTGCGGACTTCTGGCGATTGGTTTGGGAACAACATAGCCCTACAATTGTCATGATGACAAAACTTGAAGAGCGCAACCGAGTCAGTCTCGTTGTTTGTAAATAATTATTTAAGGCATCGGTAATCAGTTATCTGTAACATTGCACCTGTTCATTTTGCATTAAAAATAATAATAATTATGCACTTTTATAGCACAATTTCTAATGCACAAGGGTATCAATCGATGGTACTTCAAATCCATCTGCAAAAGACCCAGTTATTCCAGAGATCAATTAGTGGGAAACAGCAAGAAAGACAATGGATAGGGCAGAGATAGATAGCTATACAGTATAGATATGGCAGAGAGCAAGCAGGCAAAATCAGAATTGATTCTGATATTTTGTACTTTTGAAAGTACCTTCTAATCATTTATCACTTGTTGAGTGATGACGATAGTCATGCCATTGCAATAATATTAGACATTATCAAAATTTTTGTCAAACCTTAAACCAACATTTGCAAAATTATGCCTGTCTTTCTGCTTTTCATTTCTGCAGTGGTAGATGGCACAGGATAGTGTAAATTATTATAGGCTAGTTCGAAACCTAGTGAAAGCGTGTGTTTTGGTAAAGGATTTGGTCCTTCAGTTATACAAACATCACGCCATCTCCATACATGCCCTGTGTCCTCCAGACTGGGATATATCGCAACTGGACCACCATGCAAGTCTCTTCATATACCATTAACCTCTTAACCGTGTATTTAACTGTAACTCAATGTAAAATGGATGGATATATCCGGCATCCCCAGTTAAGGGGTTAAAGAACAGTAATAATACATTGAGCACACATTTTGACTGAACTTATTCGTCTATTTCTTACTTTCTCTGTTAGACTTACACTTGCAAAGTGGAAATAGAATTTGAACCTCCATGTTTGGTCCACAGTCATGTATATGGAATTCTGAAATTAGAGTCAGTGATGTGCAATACTTTGGCATTTTGTTACAAACAGTGCAAGTGTGATCAATACTGGCCAAGTCGAGGTTCCGAAACGTATGGTGCTATGCAGGTTACACTCCTTGATGTTATCGAACTGGCGTCCTACACCATTCGTACCTTTCAACTTTCAAAGGTTTGTTTCAGTGTTGGACAAAATATTTATTAGGTTCATATCCTTAATGGCAGATTCTATATTTGGATGAGCCTATTTCTATCCTAAATAAGTTAGACACATATCTGATGGATTTCTTTCAGTTTGCTGTTGGACACATAGGGAAAAATGATGTGTTGATTTGTAAAATTTAAAAAGGTAAAAGCTCAAGATAGAGATGAGTGGCAATGCTGGAATATCAAACCTGTCTTTGGACAGAGCACCTGAAAAAGATATATATACAGTCACATCTGAAATTAACAGTTTAGTCTGATATTTTTAGAGAATTTTCATTTCTTTGTGGTGTTGCTCCATCTTTTCAGGATTATTTTCCAGAGAAACGTGAAATTCGTCATTTTCAGTTCACCGGCTGGCCAGATCATGGAGTACCCGATCATCCAGCGCCACTTCTGCTGTTTATGAGACGAGTGAAATTTATGACTCCTCCTGACTCTGGTCCTGTTGTTGTTCATTGTAGGCAAGTATCATGGAAGCCTTCGCTCAGTTGATAGTCCACAAGATTTACTTTGTACCATGAAATCAGCTCGGATTAATTTTGAACAGGGATCCACCATAGCGCCTAACTGCAATAATGAAGCTATTTTCCAAATTAATTGCATAGCATTAAGGTTTGATGAGAAGAAGTCTATATTCAGTTTGTACTTTCTCCTGTTTACTAACTTCAATTTGCCCGAGCATTTTCTAATCTGCTTCGTGCTCTGCGACTCGGTTTTTATCTACTGTAAACTGGGTTTTCTTGATCAGATTCTGCTTCTGGTTTTAGCGCTGGTGTCGGTCGCACTGGCGTCTACATTGTAATCGATGCCATGCTCGAAAGAATTAAACATGTGCGAAGCATCGACATCTATGGTCACGTGACCTGTCTACGTGCTCAGCGCAACTACATGGTGCAGACCGAAGATCAATACGTATTTATACACGATGCTGTGCTCGAGGCTATTCAGTCGGGCAATACGGAGATTCCTGCTAGGAATCTGTACTTACAACTTCAAAAGCTAACCGAACGAACCTCTGGCGAGTCGTTCACTGGAATGGAATTGGAATTTAAGGTCAACAAAATTGAAAGTTTTGTCATCTGTAAATAGTCTTTGTTTTACTTCTTGAGTTGACTAATCAAGAACACAGAATTCTGGGTGAACGTTGCTTTTTAGTTTGCATTTATTTACATTTTTACGTAGCTCTTGTATTTTACTCTTCTGAATTAGTTTCACTGCTTATTGTCACTTTGTGATATCGAAATATGTAAAGCTAATCAATACTGAGAAACTGTGCAAGGTACAGTAGTGGCATAGCTAGGATTCCAAAACAGGGGGCACATCAGCATTTTGGGACAAAACGTAAAAAATATCTTGATGAGCAAAAATAAAACGTCATCCTATCCTGTAGTGCTTTAAACTTTCTTCATTCTCTTTGATATCATATGCTGTCTCCCCAACAACTATTCAATGGTTTTGAACAAATCTCATGACCAGTCCCAGTCCAAATATGGGGGCTGGGCCTTATCTGCCACCGTGACTACGCAAATGAGCTATAATCAACTGACTACTAGTGCCAACTTCATTTATGAATTTGTCGAAATTAAACTTTTGAGTTGAATTTGTTTTCCTACAGCGGCTTTCACTGCCAAAATCAACTTCATCAAAGTTTGTCAGTGCGACCTTGTCAAGCAATAAATTGAAGAACCGTCTGGTCAACATTTTGCCTTGTTAGTAAATGTTTTGCATTTTAGATTATTCATTATTTTTACGATATTTAGAGAGGTCTTGATGCCTCATGAGATGGTTATTGCAAGCTGCATAAAGCCTTAGAGTGTAATTTCACTGAATGATATTATTGCATTATATTAATTTTGTGCAGATGAACTAACTCGAGTTGTGTTGCAACCAATACGCGGAGTTGATGGTTCAGATTATATCAATGCTAGCTTCATAGACGTAAGTGTAGATTCTTACTGATTGATTTTGTGTCAATTAATATTGATTTTTCTTTGACTCAGACTTTCATTCAATTAAAAATCAATTTAAAGGACTAATAAAATGCAAATTCAGAAATTAACTTCATGTCCTTCATGTGATGATGTTATACTCGACCTACTTAATAATCAGCATAGATTTTTGAAACAATGAAATAATTATTTAAAGCCAGATTTGCGTGTGGAGATGTCATTGCAATGCAGTAAAACTTGTATTCCTAGATGATCACTTACTGATCTTGCTTTGATTTTCAGTCCAAATAATGTTTGAATTTGGCTGCACAGAAGTTGAACCAAGTTTATTTTTTAAAGGCTACAATTAAACATACAGATGAATCCATCTCAACAATGCTTGAAGGCAGCAAAATAGGGCAGCCGAATGTTGGGAATGATAAAAAGAACTATAGTGAGTCGAGACATAGAGATCATTGTAAAATTATGTAAGTCATTAGTAAGGTCTCATTGATGATACTGTGTTCAAGCATGGAATCCATTCTTGAAAAATGATATGTAGCTTTTAGAAAAAGCACAAAAACGAGCAACAAAAATGGTTAATAGATGCCATAATTTAGGCTATGAAAAAAGACTTCAATATTGTGGTTTGTCAACATCAGAAAGGAGAAGAGAGAGGAGGATTTGATAAAAACATACAAAATAATGACTGGTAAAGTAGATGTGCCATATGGTCGATTCTTTACATTAGCACACTATAGCGGCACAAGAGGTCACAAATGCAAATTGTTTAAGCAGAGGGTGTGACCAAGAAATTAAAAAAATTTAGTGTAAAGGGTTGTGGACAAATGGAACAGTTTGGATGAGGTGGGAGTGGCAGTTGAAACAGTAAACGGATTCAAAGGTTATCTAGGGAAGCTAGGTTATTGAATATGGAGAGTTACTGCATGGTTTTCATACAGGCTTATTTAGCCTCCTAAACCACTTTAACCCTTTCGCTGTCAGTGAATATATGGTAATTTTATCAGCCTTGTGTGGAAAGTGGGAGTAGATCCAGGATCACTTTCATCTTCGCTATAATCAATGTCTTCTAACATTCGCACCACAATATCTTTACTAAATTGTTTTATATTCATTATTTCAAAATTTTATATAAATTTAGTTGGAATTTTGCCACCACAATCCAGAGCTGAAGGTCCATGGCCAGCACGTGACTAGCTGTTACTATCTACTAGCATAGCATATAACCCATGCACATTTGTAAAAACCAGCCCAAAAAGTGTCTAACAACACTCACGTGCCGCAACATTGCTGTATTCCCGCATGCCTTACATTGTGTGGTGTCCATGGTATATATGACGAGTGGTGCTTATCAATACTGCACTTAAAGTGTTAAAACACATTATTATTATTATTATTATTATTATTATTATTATTATTATTATTATGCTTGCAAAATTATTGTTTTCCTGTCATCACAAGCAGTTGTGAATTTCTATTTCCATTTATTTTATATTGCTTCAGAGATGATTGCTTTTATTTCATGTAAAGGCTATCATTTGTTATTTTTATGTCAGGGTTATCGATACAAGAGGGCATATATAGCTACGCAAGGTCCTTTGCCAGAAACTGCTGAAGACTTTTGGCGAATGCTCTGGGAATGTAACTGTAATATTGTTGTCATGTTAACCAAACTACGAGAAGTTGGCAGGGTTTGTGAACTTTGAGCACTTAGAATGACTTTCACTTTTTATTATGTAACCCCTTTAATTCTGTTTCTTTGATGAAAGTAATGCACTGAGCATCGATATGTGGTTGGCAGACTGTTTTGAGATCAATAGCTATATCTTCAAGGTTACCAAAGATGCTGGTTGTTCCAGCCAGTGTTTTATGCAGGCCTGATAGGGGGAAATCCCCTCCCCTCCCAATAGCACAAAAGTCATCCCCCAAAATCCCAGCACTGGCAAAAATGTTTGCATTGAACTGTGCCTCTTCCCCTCCAGCCAATTCAATCCCCCCCCTCCCCAAGGCCTGGAGTCTGGATAAAGCACTGGTTCCAGCATATGTACAAATACTATCAGGTAAGCTAGCATGACCCTATTATTCTGTATTAACGTGCCATTGATTACTGAGTTCCACGTTATACATTGAAGATTACTACTAGGCAATGACTTTCAGTGGGAGGAATTGAGCCGTTTCCACTCTTTACCAGTATATAACCAGCCTGCATGTCATACACCAACTGGTCAAAATGCTTCATAATTTAATTACCAGTAATATGAATCATGGATGAGATTGATGGTGACTAAAAAGTTGATTTGAAAATGAGAATTATAGTTGTAAAAGTACATGGTTGAGATCTCTAGAAAGTCAGCCCTGCTTCATTCTGACTGCTGATGTCATGCAACAGAAAACTGATGATTTGATGGGCATATGTTAATTTGTTTCGTGCCTTATGTTGTGGTTTTCATTTTCATTATGGTTAACATTAAAAATATGCATTCATTCATTATGTAATAATGCTATGACAATAGAAAGAATGTTTCATATTTATTTTAGTGAGCTATTGCATTTCTTGTAAAGAATTGCATGCAGATTTATAAGCTTGAAATGTGCTTTATTCATTTAGGAAAAATGTCATCAGTACTGGCCAAGTGAGAGATCAGCAAGGTACCAGTACTTTGTCGTTGATCCACTTGCTGAATACAACATGCCTCAGTATATACTACGTGAATTCAAAGTTACCGATGCAAGGGTGAGTAAATGATAAGATTTTATCAAATCAATCAAAGTAAATGAAAATGAAATGGTTGCAGGTTCAGAATTTTCACAGTTGTTTAATTAATTCGGATGATTCTTTTGCAGTGCTTTATGTCCATGCAAAATATTCATTTTTGGATCAGTCAGGCTAAGGGGCGGGAAGTTAGAGGACTGGGTGGGAAGTTAGAAGAGTAGTAACAACGTTGGACGATGGAACAGAAGATCACGGGTTGAATTCCGCAGGAGCCCTAAGGTCGACTCGGCCTTACTCGCTAGAGGGCGGTGGTAAACTGAGGAGCAGCGTTAAGCTGTGAGGTAAAACGTGGGTCTGGGGAAAGTAATGGCAACCTACTCCAGAGTAATGGATTATACCACCTACACCGCTGATTGCCCAGGCCGGAGATAAGCGCCGGAACCCACTGTTCGGACTCGTGTACGGGACCTGCCTTTACCTTTACCAGACTAAATATGTAATTCATTACATGTTTATTTTTTAATTTTGAATTTATAAGTTTGCATTATGATTTATTTAACTGGTCAGTTATAGAATTTATGGAACTTTGATAGAGGTTAAAAGGTTAGTTAAAGGTTGAAAGGTCACCAGTAGTGTTTGAGTATGTTCAGAATGGTTTGTCAGTGACTTTCTCTAAAGAGATTCACTTTTCTTACAAAATTTCCATTTCCTAATGTATACTAATATATTAGTATACGATGTAGCTGTGAGTATGTAGCTACTAATACTGATTTTGGTTTTCTGTAATTATATTTACACCAACAAATAGAATGAATGCTTTCTCTGTTACTCAATATGTCAGTTGCTATATGTGACCAGAGGGGCGTCATTTGGAGGGCTGGGGGGCCATGGTGCCCCCCCCAAGGAAATGAAAATATTAATTTATAATGTATTAATGTGCGAAAAATTGCCAAAAAATATATAAAAATTGCAAATTTTCCAACATTGGCCCTAAAATTTGCCAAAATTGCTCAAAATTTGCCAAAAATTTGCCAAAAAATTGCCAAAAATGCCTAAAATTTGCCAAAATTTGTCAAAAATTTGCAAAAAAATGTTCTTGCCCCCAAGAAAAGTGTGAAATGACACCACTGTATGTGACTGAATTTCTGTCGTTATTAGGACGGCCAATCTCGTACTGTTCGTCAGTTTCAGTTCACTGATTGGCCTGAACAGGGCATTCCGAACACAGGAGATGGATTCATCGAGTTCATTGGTCAAGTTCACAAGACCAAAGAACAGTTTGGACAGGAGGGACCAATTACAGTCCATTGCAGGTGAATTCACTGCATATATTTTTAAAAAATTCTCAAATTCCGAATATTATGTGTCTAGTTCAATGGGTATAAATGAGCACAAAACCACATTCAGTTTACGTCTTAAACCTCATTTGTGTATTTTCTATTACATTTCAAAGGAGAATCATGTTGCTTTGCTGTACGATGGATAACTGCAACATTGACAGTTATCAGACATACTTGCTCTCTGTTTGTTATCAAATCAGTTTCAGATAGTTATTTGCTTGACTGTAGGTTTAATTATAATTATTATTATCATCATCATTGAACATCACTGCAGCACCATTTCAATAAGGCTTTTGACATCAGTCGATGGCCTTGATTTTATTGTGTTCCCCCACTGTCAAATCCAATTATAGTTGACAATGTAAACCTTTGAGACTTGTTATTTATGAAAATGGTTTTTGCTGAATTTGACAATCTTATGTTGAATATTATTGATCAAAGATTAATTAAGCCCTAATTACATTTGATCTTTGTTCTTTAGTGCTGGAGTTGGAAGAACTGGAGTTTTCATAACTTTAAGTATAGTCCTAGAAAGAATGCGGTTTGAGGGTGTAGTTGATATGTTTCAAACTGTGAACATTCTTCGAACACAGAGGCCAGCAATGGTTCAAACTGAGGTGGGTGGCCTCATGATCTTAGCAGAACAAAAATATTTTAGGTTTTCTGAATCTTCTGATTAGGAAATGCCTTCTGAAACAGCAGCCGGCATGGTTGTTAGCTGTCTTTTGTCCTGTTAATTGTGAACCTCATTTGCCAATGGAGCTTTCAAGAAATTACTGCTTAAGATACTACTTTCTTGATGAATACCGTGAGATTGATAAATTGTATTATTGTTTTATGCTTAGTTTTGCAATAATGGTTTGTGACTTTTCTGTGTGACGATTGTATCATATTTTGCATATCATATATGTACCTTACTTGACTTTATTAACCCTTTCACTACTAGACCCTTCATCCCAAGGGTTCCTAAGTCTAGCCATTTTTCATGACCCTTCAGGCCGAAGTGCTATGTACATCAATAATGCATGGCTATCCAGAATACTGCAATGGTATTTAAACGTACTGATAGATGGTTCTCAGTGATGATTTCACTTTACCTACACCAGTACAGGGGTATGGTTGCCCCATTAACAAAAGGGTTAAGATGTGTGTAATTCACATATGATAGGATCAGTTGTGAAATTATTACTTATGCATAACAATCTGCCAGGGATATTTCTAGGATTGTGAATTTGGGAGGTGTCGACCTCAAATTGGGGGGGGGGGTGTTAGGGGGTGTAAAAATATCCCAGCAATCTGCCGTCTTCAATGTTTTAGGATCAATACATTTTCTGCTATCGAGCCGCCCTGGAGTACCTTGGCTCGTTTGATCACTACACAAATTGATGGACAAGATGACCACAGTGACCGTTGAATCAAATCGAATCCGATTCAATGATGACTGATTACTCACATTCAATTCTCATATCTTGAGCCGTGTGCAGACGCGAGCACAGGTTACTGGTTTTAACCACCAGGTCTTGGTAGTTACTTATCGGAGTCAACCTGA
>CM030847.1:8727385-8762385 GCA_018105865.1 Metaphire vulgaris | reverse complement strand
CAGCCAAAATTGGGAACGAAAAACAATTACAAACGAAATTACAATTACAATTACAATTACTTTTCATTCCTTTCTGAAGGAGATAAAAACTTAAGTGTCTAAAATAATTAACATAAATTAGTTCAACAAATTCATATGCTCGACTAAGAAAAACCGTAGCAACAAAGAAAGCTTTAACCCGGCAAATGAGTCAACAAATCGCCTTTTTCGAACATGACACAAATTCACCACACAACTGGCATTCACTTTAATTAGCATTTGCATTGGAAACAGCATTGTTAAAGTCATCAGACTTTTCAAATAATTCCATATTACTCCTGCTTGATTTACGCTCATCTTTACTGGTAGCTGGCATTAAACTTTTATTCAATGTCGGCGCAGCTGCTGAACACAGGAAGTAGACATATGATAAGCTGGTTCCCTTCCAATTTGAAAGGCAGTAAAAAGTAAATGCCGGTAGATAAATGTTTGCATAAACCAGAGCAATGAGTCCATTTACCAATAACCGTTGTATTTTGACATCACAACCATCCAATGTATTCCTGCCATACATTCATAGACTGACAAGACTTTGGCTCATACATGCTAATACGCTATTAGAACTTATAAAACTCATATTCCTGTTTGGGTAAATCCAAGCTCACGCAATTACAATTACACACATGACAATTACAATTACAATTACATGTAATTGAACTTGTGCCACAGATCAATTACAGCAATTACATTGGCAAAATGTAATTAATAAGACTTACAATTATAATTGAATGACCCATGTCTGGTAGACACCCAACGTAGTACGGACATGAAGTTAACACGTATGAGAATTAGTGACTTCTGGAAAATTCTCTGAACGAAAAACACAGAATTAAGGCTGACTGACTGCACTGCGTCTGAAGGAGATAATAGGCGTGTCTGATTGGTTACCTTACATAACCGACTAAGATCCAGTATAGCAACGAAGAAAGCTTTACCGGCCTCGAGTCGTTTATGAACAGACACACACGGCTATATTTACGTCATTCAGATTCATACAGTAAGGCTACTGTATAGGCCTGACCAATTGACATAGGCCTATACTGTTGATACTCTTCTGCAATGTAGGCCTACTGTGAAACGCGGACCTGCATGAGAATGTAATGGCAAACTACTCTGTACTCTGTAGATAAATGGCGTAAACCACCTGCGTCCGTCGCTGCTTCTATTTTGCATCCAGGCTTGAGCCTCCTCTTTTTGGGAGGTTGCCATAGGAAGGGGGAGGTATAGGGGTTGAACCCCCACTTTTTCATCAAGTTTACGCCAGTGCTGCTTGCCTAGTACACAGTGTTGGAGTTGTGAAATTTGAGCTGGGGGTTGCAAGACTGAAATTCAATGAATGACAGAAACTGCATGTACTCGATATATGCGATTTTTGGGAGGGCTGCAAAAGCCTGCTAAATTAGCTGGGTGGTTCACCCCCCCCCTCGGCAACTCCAACACAGCTATTACAACGCACGTTGAACACGGAGATCAGCACCGGACCCAACGCTCATTCGAGTACGTGACTTAACTTTACCTTTAATGCGAGAATGCCTGAGATCTCTGCTTGAACCAATTCGCTACAGTTGTTGGCCTCCTCCTCCTCCTCCTTCATCATCATCATCATCATCATCATCATCATCATCATCATCATCATCATCATCATCATCATCATCATCATCATCATCATCATCATCATCATCATCATCATCATCATCATCATCATCATCATCATAATCTTCTTCTTCTTCTTCTTCTACTACTACTACTACTACTACTACTACTACTACTACTACTACTACTACTACTACTACTACTACTACTACTACTACTTACTATTATTATTATTATTACTACTACTACTACTACTACTACTACTACTACTACTACTACTACTACTACTACTACTACTACTACTACTACTACTACTGTAGAGTGTAGATATTCAATGGCGTAAACTTAGATGGAAAAGTGAGACGTCCAACCCATGCAGGTATACTTTCCCCTTTCCCTATGGTAGCCTCTCAGAAGCATTGACGGCTCCAGGATTTGGCAAGTGGGGGGAGGGGGCGTTGGGGTGGCAACTTCTAAGCATGGGGGCCAACCGGCCAACTATTTGTTGATAGGTATGTAGTAGTAAGTATAGGGTCCCAACAGGAGGCCACCGAGGGCCAGACATTCAATAGGGACACGGGCCCTTCGGGACCCCATGTGAAGCCGCCACTGCTCAAAAGTGGGGAAGGGGTTCGAGTGTAGAGGCCTGGTAGAAGTTTATGCCTGAGTAGATAAGGTATTCATCACGAATTCGCCAAACCAGTGGCAGATGCGGCTCCGTTTTGGGCAGTGCCACCCCCACTAAACAGAGGCGGCTCCAGGATTTGGCAAGTGGGGGGCTGTTGGGGTGGCAACTTCTAATCATGGGGCCAACCATTTGTCGTTAGGTATGTAGTATTAAGTATAGGGCCCCAGCAGGGGGCCAGGCACTCAATAGGGGACACGGGCCCCCCGGGCCCCCCTGTGGAACCGCCACTGCCACTAAATGCCTGCCTCCCCCAGTGGCCCCATACTTTAGTGCACTAATAATTCAATCAGACTAGTCCAGGTTTATGAAAGATAGCTACCACCGCAACGGGCCTCCGCTTGCCAAATCCTGGAGCCGCCACTGTTCCGGTCGAGGACTTGTCAATCTTCGGTCGCCATATAAATTCTTCTCGGAGTCCGAGTTCGAACGCATCCCGCTGCTGCCCGCTGATGGCCGACGACCGGTTGCAGACGATGGAACGCACGCAGCAGACTGCAGAGTCGACGGCGGTCCCAAAACCACCACCGCAACGATAAAACCCGATGAAAAGCAGGCTGTTTGCCCAACTTTGCCGCGGCGAATGTATGTACAATTGTACACTTAGATCCGATGCATGGCGCTATAGTGGCGAGGTTGCATCTGTTGCCGTGCATCGTTCGCTATATAGTATCGTTCGTTGAAGTGTGCTATTCCGAGCAGCTTGTCTGAATTGCGTTGATTCGAGTAAACATTGCTACATATATACAGTCTGTGGTGCATCTCCGGCAAAAAAACAGCGAAATTTCCGTTTCGGAAACCATTCACCATCTTCATGCAGTCGTTGTTGGCTTCTCGTCGGGTGAATTGTGAATTATGAATACCGTACATCATTGCAGTTGTGGACTAATTAATCATCAAGTCTAAAGCAGGAAAACAATGTATGGAATGACAAATAGATAAGTAGGCCTAAATAATAATTATATTAAGGTATTGATTTAGGTGGCATATAGTTCAAATACTACTAAGACACCAAACAGCTGAAAATCCAGTAGGTCTAGGCCACTATATCTCTCATAGTATATAAATCACTGTTGTGTGTGTGTGTGTGTGTGTGTGTGAGAGAGAGAGAGAGAGAGAGAGAGAGAGAGAGAGAGACAGACAGACAGACAGACAGACAGACAGACAGATACAGACAGATACACAGACAAACTAAACAGACAGACAGAGACGGAAAGGAAACTGGAAAGTGGAAATGGGTGTTAACAGAGGCAGAGGCGTAGCGACGGGGGGTATATCGGTATATATACCCCCCAAAATCATTCTATCTTAAAGTTTTTATGTGATTTATATGTGGTTATATGTGGTTAAACGTAGTCTATATGGTTTAAAGTTAAGGTTTATACCCCCAAACATTTATACCCTCTTAAATCAAATTCCTGGCTACGCCCCTGAACAGGGCGTAGCGACGGGAGTATATCGGTATATATACCACTTCCCCCAAATCAGACTAACTTAAAGTTTTAATGTGTTTTTAAGATTTTTAAAGTTTTAAAAGATTTATACCCCCCAATCACATTATCCCCAAATCAAATTCTTGGCTAACCCCTGGTTGTTAAAGGGAGAGTGATTGTACAGTTTGCGTTTCTCAGCTCCGTCGATCAAATTGAATTAATGCGCTTAGACCACATCGACTTCACCTGGCCAGAGTTCTCATTCAGTTGGCGATTTACTCCTCTGTCTGTGGTACTGTTATGTTTTTCATCATACCAAGTCTCAGCCTCGGCTTCGACTCCCACCAGATGAACTCAGAATCTAGATGGCAATGGAACTGGCCAACCTACCGGTTTCGACAGGTCTATCTTGGGTGGTAATAACGAAAGAGTGCCACGTCACGGTCGACGGTCGAGTACAGTTCAGTGTTTAATCTAGATTCCTGGACTCGGGGGGACTGAAAAAGCCGGAGAGGAAAACTGACAAAGCCGGGGGGATTCTGCTAGGGGCCGCTGTTAGTCCATGTAGTATTCCACAATTTCCGGGGGAAAATTTGAAATTTCCGGGAGGAATATGGGCAATTTTTCCCCGGAAACGGCCTAGATTAAACACTGGTACAGTGTATATGGCGAAGCGTCACTTTCAGAACAGCCGCCATGGGTCCCCCAAGAGCCCTAAATAGTCTCCATCGCTGGACTTTATGGGGGGTATATGCCCTTCCCAAGATCGCGCCCCAAATTCTCTCTCTCCATTTCCAACTTTTCTCTCTGCATAGGCCTATTAGTCGCAAATTATGATCATCTGCATGCAATCGTGGATTTGATGTGACAAGAGACACGAGATACCGATTGGCTGACTATTCATCGTTACTGGCTCTACAACAGAATAAAACCATCCTGTTATTATTGCTATTAGCAGACAGAAATTATTATTAATGAACATAATCGAATTAGTAATGGCTTCGGTCGGTCCCATCGCCTGAATCTCAAGCGATCGCCGAGTTGGGGGGGGGGGGGGGTGTGTCAAATGCCCATTCACACCGGATTCGGTAAGACCTCTGCTGGTTTTAGCGTGGGCCTACCTACGACGGCTCGTATTCTATCTGATGCGATTTGCTCGTTGTGCGATACGCGAACCCTCCGTTTACGACGGTCAAATTAATTAACCCCGGTGTAATCATCTGTATGACCGGAAAATGAATTCGCATCTGACGGCGGGCAAAATACCGCCAGAGACGGGGGGCAATCTGATGCAGAAGAAACGACGGAACGTCACGGGGTCGTAAGGTCAGATGACTCCGGTGACCTGTGTTGACGAACGGTCGCAATCGTTGAACAAAGGGGCTGTCCATTAATTTCGCCAACAATTTTTGGACAATTTTTGACCCCCTAACCCTCCTTATCAGCAACTGTCAAACTTTCAGTGACCCCCTATGTCAGTGACCCCTTCAGTGACAAAAAACTGTTGATCCCCCCTAAGATCAGTGACGGGTCCCCTAAGAAGTTTAGAAGGTTAATATTTTGCAGTGATGAAACTCCTTTTCCCTTTTTTTGCTCATCGAGTATCAAAATGTGTTAGTGATTGCCTTTTTTGGTTTGTCGGGCATTTTTACGTTGCAATAAATAGTATTGGATGAAATTTCATATTTTTTGATTATTTGTAAAATATGAAATTTTTAATGTCAACTTCTCTTGACCCCTCCCGCCTTACGCCTGTCAACAACTGTCAAACTTTTCCGAACCCCTCTCCAACGCCGATATTTTGTTGACGTAGTTAATGGACAGCCCCAAACGGAATTGGAGGGGGAGGAAATTCGAGAAGTCTGAATTAGAGAATTTTATTAAATTAAGTGCCACCCACTAATTTGAAAAGGAAAATTGCGACCGCAAGTTAATCGTCGCTGCAGTTAGGATGTCGATGTTTTGCGTCGCTAGAGCCACACCCCCTCCCCCACTCGTACGCTCCTCTGTCCGTGTGTCTGCTGGCATGTGTCCATGTCGGCGTTATTAGTCTCAAAGCACACTTCGTAGTAATCGTTCTAATCGTGGCTATCATCATCATCTCACGTCACCGCCGTTTCATTCCAGTGCGAGAGAGAGAGAGAGAGAGAGAGAGAGAGAGAGAGAGAGAGAGAGAGAGAGAGAGAGAGAGTAGATTACTGGAATGCGATTGAGAAGAAAATTGCGTAGCGACGGTAGCGGCAACATTTTTATTGATCAATTTGGTTAATCAGACTTACACGCTGACTACATATTAATTCAGAATGCAACGAAGGCTCTGTAGCTATCAATCTTCTGTATGTATGCATGTCTGTCTGTCTGTCTGTTTGTCTGCGTGTCTGTCCGTTCCTCTGTAAACCAGCTCTACAGATTGCCTGTGTTATTGGAAAACTTCGAGATGCCCTAATAGGCCTATTTGTTTCCTTGTGACGTCTTTGAAGAAGCATCGCTCCCAGTGTTCTATCTGTTAAAAAGGCAAGAGATCGTACTACCCCCACATCAAAGTTTTCGATTACCTTATGATCATGTTCGACCAAGATGAGGCTAAACCTCTCATTCCCGCCTCAAATCGAAAATTGCTCGCAGATCAAAACTCTCAAGCGGCAATTATGAAAGATCAGGACAGATACAAAAATTGCACTTTTCCCACTCTTCGTGTCAGTGGCGTAGCCAGGATTCCAGAATAGGGGAGCACTTCGAAGTTTTTTTCTAGGATCATAAGTCTTGTCTTCGTTTCAAACGATTTGAACTATCTGGTGTCTGGGGTTACTGTATGAAAATTAACACGTCATTGGTAAAATTATGTGTCATTTAATTAAATTTAGTTCTAATGATGACGTAAAAATGTCCTTAAAAACCTTTGGTTGGTTATAAGTAAATATATATTTAGCTCAGAAATAGATTAGGCCTAACACTATTTTATCAATTGCATATAGGCCAAGAAACACTTTTATTGCTGCGATGACTTTCAGAGCGGTAAAGTTCACACATTAAAAAAATTTCGTTAATCGTCCTTTTGTCTTTTCATCTAAATTGTAAATTGTGTTTGTAATTTGAATTGACTGGAATGCCATAACTTGATTACGTAGCATAAGCCTATCTTCCGTAAACTGTTGCTATACATTGTCTACTTCGACATTTTCCAAACTGTGGGTCGCAAACCAAAAGTGGGTCGCATGGCTCAGTCCAGTGGGGCGCGGGGTAGTGTGAATTTTAGATTAAAGTGTCGTTATGACGTTATCTAACCAGCACCACAATGTCACTATCCTTGCAACGTTGCAACTTCTGCAGGTAGGTTTTGCTTTAAGAAACTGATACAGTACACCTGCAATTCATTCAAAGCTTATATTAGGCCTAAAAAGGCTAAAATAATTAATTAGTGTTTTAACCACTTTTATTTGACACAACGTTTGCAGGGTCGTCGCACATTAAAAAACCGACAGAGTGAGTCGCAGTCCCAAAAGGTTTGGGGAACCCTGGTCTACTTAATGTTAACCGAGTAGGGGGCCTATGTGTCTGAGATACAAACAGCCGCCATGCTGGATTCTTGGTTGGGAATGTCATTGTGTTTGCCATAGTGGAACAATTTGTTTGGCAGTTTTTGGCATGCCCGCCGACATCACAGTTAACAAAACTTAAGGGGCCGTCAACCACGACTCGACGCGCAGAAAAATTCCGAGGGCGACGATCAGCTCCGGTTATAAAATCTCCTAACAGCTCCACGCTGCGCTTTGGTTATTAGGCGAGCAATCCAGATACACCCAAAGGGAGGGGGAGACGCCGCTGCGGTGATCACGTGACAGACAGCAACGGAACCATCCCATCGTCGATGTTCAATTGGCCAATTGGTCGGCCCGGAAAAACGCGTTTTACGCGGCCCGTTCTTAGGACCGTTCATATAATCCCGAACGCAGGGAACAAAATTATTGCTGAACTCGTCACGGGGCTGTGTGTTTAGGCGTCCGCCGTTCGATGCAGAGCGATGTAAAAACAAGTGAAAAGTGTAAAGAGGAAAGCACTCGCTCGGTATCAACAGGACCGCCGGCCGCCGCCGTTCGCGCCGTAGGCCGAGTGGAGACACACTCCAAGGAGGAGGGAGGAGGAGGAGGAGGAGTTCACGTATACCTGGGATCCGTAGACTACGACGATATCGGCGTCCGTAGTCGCTGTTAAATCCTCAGACTTGGATCTCGGTTTCCGGATAATTTTCCGTCCAGTTTTTCCTGCCCGATGAGCATCGGTCGGCGAGTGTTCTGGAGTCGGAATTGAGCAATTGATTTACTCGGCGTCTAGAAGTCGGCACCGTCGAGACATGCACTCAAAGAAACTAATTAAATTAAAACGATTGATGTATTCGACGATAGAGCTATGCTAGTAGCTGTTGTGACGAGTCCGCCGAGGCAGACATGAAGTCTTCTGCCGTCGACGGTAATGACGCTGATCAGCATTTTGAAACGTATTGCAGAGGATTTCAAAGGTAATCATTATCCGTTCCGTTCGAAAGCGACTTTAATTTTGTAAACTTTTCCCACGCACCACTATAGACGATACCAACGAAACTTATTAAGTTCGGCGTTTTGCGACAATCTATTTCTGCGGATCGAAGAAAGACGTAATTTTCAAAATGCTCCACTCTCCTCCCAGCGTCTTTCCAGACTCCAGCTATCGAATGCCGCCGACACTAATGCTCAGTCGAAATCATCAGTCCCCCGTTCAACAGACTTCTTCCGCCCCTCACCAGACGCCCGTTCCTCCTCCTCCCCACCCTCCTCCTCCTCCTCCTCCTCCTCCGATCGATCCCTCTCACTTTCGGGGGTTTGTCTGCCCCCTGCAGAGTCCCAAGCGTCTCCCACATTTCTCGCTGTCGATGCCCTCGCCGGGCGATGTTGTCGCCCACTTCCGGGGGCCGCACGCCGCCGAACTCTGCCAGGCGGCGTTCCTTCCGTCGTCGTCGTCAGGACTGCTTCCCACCGCCGCCACCGGGGGACGGACGTGCTTCGATTCCTCCTCCTCCTCCTCCTCCTATTCGCAGGCTCTGTTCGACTTCGGTCAGCAAGCGCACGTCTCGCTGCCGACTCTTTCCCGGCCCCCGACGATGGGAATTTCCGCCCAGAAGTCAGCAGACGAAGGCGTCGGTGAAACTGCCTTCCCACCGGATCGGTTCCCTGTGCTCGCGTCGACCATCGGCTACATGGAGCGCTGCTGTAACGGCCGGCTGAACGACAAGGACGCGGCACAAGATCTGTCTCTGAAAGCGCCCGCGGCCGTCGACCGTCTCTTGCATCAATCGCAGACTTCATCGGACGCAACTCGCTCGCAACCGTCGCAAAGACACCCACTCGCACTTTCTCCGCGATTTCAAGGAGTCGATGATGCGCAGCACTACAACAACATCATCATCAACAACAACAACAACAACAACGACAAAACCAACAGCAACAGCAACTGCTACAACAACAAGGCCATTCACGATAAGAAGGAACGCCTCACTATTGTCAAGTTCAAAGACGAACTCGACTCTTGGAAGTCTTATCCCGTCTCTCCGATGGCCGCCGACGCTGACTTATCGTTCAAAGATCCAAACACAGTCGGCATTCATTCATCATCATCATCATCCGTTTGACAGAAATTTTTCTCGAAACGGACTCGTCCGCTGTCTGTCTTCGTCCGTCGTCTGCGGATCCCGATCCCCTCTTGCCTCTGCAGACGCCGCCGCGGCGACCGTCTGCCTGTCGCCGTCGTCGGGCAGACGCTCTCCGGAGGCGGTCTGCCGCCGCAGACGCTTTTCGAAGGGCTCCGTCATCCAGTTGGCCAGCGGTCAGCTGAAGAGGGTCGAGGAACTGAAGACCGAAGACTTTCTGGACGACTGCGGAGCGTCCAGAGCTGACCTGAAAGTGGACGCCAGTCGCGTCGTTCACATGCGTCTCATCCACGACAGCGGACTGGCCATCATCGGATTTGCCGTCGGACAGAAGCAGGTCCAGGTGAGCAACGTCGATTTCCCTCAGATGGAGAATTCTCCTCGCTGGCTGAAACTGATTCACTGGCGTAGCCACGGGGGTCGGTCGCACCCGCCCCCGGCTATTCTGGCCGGGATCAGTCGTGGGATTTGGGAAAAATCGTTGCGATATTTGCGGGGGGAGGAGTAGACCTATAGTTAGGATGATTGAAACAGTATATATATATATATATATATATATATATATATATATATATATATATAGGTGGCCCAGAAAAAACCGGACTATATTAAATGCAAACCTAAATGTGACTAGTCCGATTTTTTGCGCCACTCTGTATATATATATATATATATATATATATATATATATATACTATATATATATATATACACAGTATATATAAATATATATAAGAACTCCTGACTTCGTAACTACGTTTTCCCTTTTTTGCTTCTATACTTTTGAACTCAAAAATGTGGTTGTGCATCCCTATTCCGCAATCCTGGCTACGCCACTGTCTCCGATTACGATTGCTTTACATGCTCAATTGCTTCAACAGTATTAGAAATAAGTATTAGTATTAGAAGTATTATTATTATTATCAGTATTATAAATATAGGCTTTACGATAAATTAGCATAGTACTGTACCTTACAAACAATAGGCTTGCGCCTCTATTGCAAGAACACAAATAACGAAGTAAGTGAGATAGTTGTTCAGAATGCCACAATGGGGCAACGGACCTGGAATAATAAAACGTGTATTGTTGGTCAAGCGTGCTATAGACACAGAACAACGTTAAGCGTTGCGGAATTGGATATAGCTTTTCACCATTCTACTGTAGAAACCGACGTTTGCCTTAAAATATATATATACCGACGTCGAATGACCGGCAAATGTGCTGGTCTGATATGCTACATTATACTGCCCAACTGATTTCAGTGCCAGCTATTTACTGCTAAACTACAACAAACAATTCAACAAGGTTTCATGCCAGGAAAAAGAAAGACAGACCGGTCAAACAGAAGATGGGTAGACGATATAGAAAAATGGACTGGAATGGCTATAACAACAGCAGCAGCAGCAACAACAAAAGGCTTCGAAAGAATGAACTGCATGCCTGGAAATGCTTGATTCATGATGTCACCTCATCTTTAACTATTGAAGAATAGAGAAGATGTTGTTGCTGCTGCTGCTGCTGCTGATGATGATGATGATATTGCTGCTCCTTTTGGCCCGTTGACAGAATCTCTTCACAGATTGAATCAAATTAACCCGTACAAAATTTCTCACTCAAAACCCTTTCGAACCACGAAAATATTTCGAGCGGGTCGACCTGACTTTTGGCCAAGAGGACTTTTGGCTAAGAGTCTAAGGTCTACGCATTCTGATGAGGTACATTCAGAGAGCTGATGAGCAGGAGAACATCGCCGCGATGTACGGCCCATCCCGTGCGATGCGCTACCGTAATGGACGGAATTGGATATAACGTACCTCGGATATAACGTACTAAATTGTACAGACCCGCTAAGTACGTTATACTGATAACGAAGTTCTATCGTGCTTGTGTATGACAAAATGTAACTCTTCCAATGAATTCAGTTTTGGCGATGTGCGGCCTAGGCTTTTCCTGGGAATGAAAGTCAAGTCAGCCAAACATGTCGCTGTTTTACGCTAAATCCTCGTGTATATCTTATCATAAAAAGTCCCGTGGTAATTTTGTAAGAGCGTATCGAAATTGTCGCGAATATCTTCCAGACTGGGAATGAGTACAGAGGTGTAGCGTCCCAATGGCTACTATGGCTCGAGCCATGGGCGGCACATGTGGAGGGGGCGGCAAATTGAGCGGTGATGACCTTTTTTTGCTTGTCAGGCCATTTTAATATTTTATATAGCTGATGACCGTTTTTCCTTTTTTTTGGCTTGTCAGCCCATTTCATATTTCATATAGCTGATGACCTTTTTTGCTTGTCAGGCATAAGAACAGCAGATTGGGGGGCGGCATTTTTTCAGGAGCCATGGGCGGCACAAGACCACGCTACGCCACTGAATGAGTATTGGCGAGAGTTGAAGTATATCACCGAACCGACTCAAAAGCGTCATTACGAAATCTCAAGAAAAACCCAAATTCGCTTCGTTGTCAAAATTTCAAGAATCTGACCACGAGTCTATACATTACCGAAACCTATACTCGATCACAGGTTCCTAAACCACGGCCCACGGGCAACTTAATTGTGGCCCGCCAGTCGCCAGCTCTCATAAAGTGGCCCGCGAGACCTCTAAATTTCATATATTGACTGACTGACCGACTGATTTTTGTGTTTTAGAATTTGGTTTCTGAAACTTAAGAATGATATTGCACAACTTATATAATTTTATAAACATTTAGATTCTCTATTTATCTATCAAATCGATTTTTCATAATAAGAAACTGGATCAAGACCATCTATACTTTACAGTATAGTTTATTTTTGAAAGAATTTCATAGCGTTGTGGCCCGCTCAAGTACCGAAAATATGGCGTTATGGCCCTCTACTTCAACAACTTGGGAGCCACTATATAGGTGCTAGGAATTTCCGCGTAAACCAGACATCTGGTTCGGCGTCGGACCATAGGCGCCAAACCGCCTCCACATCATGAATTCCCTACTACTCTTTTCCATTCCATTCCTCCCTTCTCCTGCTCTCCTTTATATTTTCTTAACTCTCCTATTCCCTCCCACAACTCAGCCTTTTCCTTCTCTATCATTTTCGACCCCTGTTTTCTAGCAAATCTTGCTCCTTCTTTCCAACACCCCCCATTGCTCTCTCTTTCGTCGAGGCTTATTTTTACCCCAACGTACGCCCCCCATCAAAACACCGATTATATGCTAATACCTACTAATATTTTAGTCGAAGGTCTTGTAAAATGGATAGTGCGTACCAGCCTCGCAAACAAATCTTGGTAGGAAAATATAGGACTCAAGTTTGAGAACATCGAACGTCGAAATGATCCACCAAATTTTTAGAAACTCTAAGGGAAAATCGCAAACTCCAGCAAAGAAGAGAACTAGAGAACTTAGAACTTTACAATCTCGCCTTCAGTTATTTCATTTGTCTTGAGGCGAAGCTGTTACCATTGTTGTGGCCAGGTTCTGCCCAGCAGTCCCATACTTTAGAGTTATTCCAGATTCAAATTCTGAACTTTGGAATAAATTTGCAGGCTGTCATTATAACTGCAGTCTACCCCATTGGATGACATTTTCCTAATCAACTAGTCTTGACAATGATTCGATCCCATCCGCTGCTGCCTCTCTTGTAGATGTCAAGAGAGACACTCACTTCCTAATTAGTCCGAATAAGGGTTTGGAGCAGTGGCGGCTCCAGAATTTGGCAAGTGGGGGTGGACGTTGGGGTGGCAACTTCTAAGCATGGGGGCCAACCAACCATTTGTTTATAGGTATGTAGTAGTAAGTATAGGGTCCCAACAGGGGGCATTAGGGGACAGGCATTTAAAAGGGGGAACGGGCCCCCGGGTCCCCATGTGGAGCCGCCACTGGTATGGAGGAACGTCGTGAGCTCTCCCGGCGGGTTCTGGGGGTGCCCCAACCGCTGAAGATCGTGAGTGACACTGGAATTAAATTGTGAGCTCTGGTGCGTATTTTGAATACTTTGTGATTTATCGCCGAGTGGCCCAAAGCTGTAATACAGCTCAGGGGCGTAGCCAGGAATTTGATTTGGGGTGGGGAGGGTATATATACCGATATACTCTACGTCTCTACGGCCCTGATGCAGCTACGTACATCGATTATATGTCGACAATCGCCATAACCTCCACCGACACAGTTTCTCGTCGGTTTTGCGCAAACGCTAGTGGCTATTACAGACCAGCTATCGAGAAAGATGCAGACAGAATTTTCAACAGTAGGCCTACACACGAGAAAGTTACTTTGTAGACTCGAGCGATGGCAGGTAGTTTACGGTCATTATAGGCCTACCTGCAGACATAATCAACGTGGTAGGCCAGCACTCCAGCAGTCACGTGGCCTAGCAACAGGCGCTTCGTTCGTTCAATCTAACCACCTTCAACCAAAAATCTCCCGCATAGCTGGAGTAATTTATGAATATCTTCGTGATCTTTATAGGTCTTGGTATCGCATACCCCACCCCACCCCTCCACCCCACCCCTCCACCAATCCCTCAGTCAAAAACATCCTGAAAGCGTGCGTATACTCCGAATATCACCTGCGATCTACACACACACACACACACACGCACAAACACACACACAATGGGCCATATTTTTCGGCGGTTCGTTGATTGGTTCTTATCGAGATAAGCCCAGGGGCGTCCTGATTAAGAGTTGCGCCGAATCGAAATACACGAAGAAGAAGAAGAAGAAGAAGAAGAAGAAGAAGAAGAAGAAGAAGAAGAAGAAGAAGAAGAAGAAGAAGAAGAAGAAGAAGACGCGAACCTGCAACCGCGAGGCCGACCGACCGACCGACCGACCGGCCGGTCGGCTCTCATCCCCCTCCTTCTCCTCGGTGGTTGTAACACCTGCCGTACACACGGTACGCTCGTTGCATCAGAGCGCTCACCTTGGCGTCAGGCCCGGCGGGGGCTTTTTCCCCCGCAGTTCTCCGGCGGCAGACAACGTCGAAAACGTAGGGGGGAATATCGAGCAGCCCGCGATCGCTTTACGCCAGGGAGATGCAGCTAAATAACTTTACGCCTTCGGAGGCGGCTGCTTCGGTGAGGTTGACTCCAGCTGCTTCTGGCATCACACCACACCCCCTGCCCCGACCCCGACCCTCATGGTATACGGTCTCGACGGGTCCGACCCGGTGGGTGGTGCATCGGAAACCTGGATTATTGAGAACTTTTGGCATCCACCCGCCGCCCAAAAGTACATTAAGCAGACGGAAGTTTGCACTGATTTTCTTTGATGCTGTATATTAAGCATGATATAGAAAGTTTTGGAACTTCGCGAAAGATGTTGGTGCACGAGGGAAGACATGAAATATTGACGTCTGGTCCATGACAAAGGCTGATTTGAGAAAGAAGGAACTCCATGATAACTACCGACGAGTTTCGAACTCATTCATACATCATCATGCATCGACTGTATTATTGGCGTAAACTTAGATGAAAAAGTGGGAGACCCGACCCCTATAACTTCCCCTTCCCTATGGTGGCTTCTTAAAAAGTAAGTGGGGATCGAACCTATCGAACCTTTTACGCCTATGAACTGCATGCTTCGTGGCGGTTCTTAGTTTGTTCTGGTGGGCAGTATTATTTAGATCGTTGTGTTTCACGAAATTCCTACATTTACTGTCCTGCATGACACGGAGTGAAATCGCTAAAAACTATTTAAGTAAAACTTTGTAAGATCATCGACAGGCAGAATTTTTAGTTTTCGCTAATACTCTGAAAGTGCGTTACGCCTATATGTTATTTGGATATTGGAACGCAGTGGCGAGTCCAGGATTTATTATTGGGGGATGAAATGAATTCATATGAAGTTGGTGGGTGGAAGGATGAAAAGAGAAGAAACAAATTCAACAAACTTTGCCGAAAAAGGCTGACAAAAGGGGATTTTCCTTTGATTTTACTCCACTTTTACCGAAAAACAGGTTGACAAGCAATAAAGGCCATCCGCAGTTTTTCCCCGTAGTTTTACTAGACTTACCCAAAAATAGGTTTCACAAGGAAAAAAAGCCCGGTGGGGATGCATCCTCACTCACCCCTCCCACGTGGAACCGCCACTGTTGGGACGACTTTTTCTAGGCTCCTGTTTTCTAAAATCAGACGTTTAACCCCTTAACTGGGGATCCCGGATATATCTGTCCATTTTACATTGAGTTACAGTTAAATACACGGTTAAGGGGTTAATTTCTGAAACCAGCGCTTTATGTTCATCTAGACTTAATCCCGAGCTGATCTGCATTTTCATTGTCTTCAACTCGTTTTGGCCGCAACCTGTAGACTTCCTTTCTCGCATGACGCAACTCATAATGGCCAAAACCTAGCTGGGGCTTTGCCTCGCCACTCAAAAGCCCCGTACCTGGTCAGTGGCGATCAATTCGTGGATCTATTTGTTTCTTCCGCCATCTTCCTCTTGGAACACCCTCTCGCCATTCTAATTAATATCGGATCTTGAAGAGTGCCGGATGATAAAATGACAATTGATGCAAATTTTTGTAGATCTATTTTTACGAGACGTCGAATCTACAAAACAACTTTCTCTCTATGTCGTCGAGACTAGCTTAAAAATTGTAGACGTTAATTCAGGCTCGTTGCGCGCTGATCACAATGCGTGCATGTGTTGACATGCGATCGAAAACAGGTAAAACTAGGGCCTAGGTCTAGTCATGTCCGTCAGTTTCCGTTTTGCATTCAAACACAAACAGACAAAACTAAAGCACTGTCCGCTCTCCGTAGCAGACGCCGCAGCCGACTCAAGGAAACAGACGCAACGAGACAGAGAGAGAGAGAAAGAAAGAGAGAGAGACAGACAGACAGAGACAGAGAGAGAGAGAGGGAGGAGGGGAGGGAGGGAGGGAGAGAGAGAGAAGAAAGAATAAAAACGGGATGGGGTGGGGTGGGGCAGAAGAGGGAGTTGGTACGGTAGTCGCACAGGACGGTGGTTGGAGTAACCGGCGTTCGGTTTGGTCGCGTGGCATCCTAGACGGTAAAGCGGTTGCTTTGACGGGTTTTTGTTTATTGGCGAGCGCGGCAGTTGGCCATCGGCCACTTAATACTCGCTGCTAACGGAACAAGTGCTGCCGTATATATATATATATATATATATATATATATATATATATGCCGCCGTCTCTGCTCAAAATCATCGCTCATTCCTTCCGAACGTTAATTTAAAACAATTTGAACTTCTGCGAAGATTTTAAAGCACTCACTGTGTCTGAATCGACAAAAACAGAAATCCAACTGTGTGCACAGATGGACGTGATCAAAAGACAAAAGCCCGTGGAAAACTGGCAAACAGCAAACTGCTCACCCGGCCAAGGACAAATCATTGAACTAAATGCTAGAACATTTTTTTTAAAATCCGGTAGTTCCCCCGCCATTTTTAACGTACAAACAACAACAACAACAACAACAAATAATAAATAATAATAATAATAATAATAATAATAATAATAATAATAATAATAATAATAATAATAATAATATAGTAATAACATGGATTTTAAGTTGTTTAATAGGATTGTAAAGAAACGGCTATATATAAAGATTTGAAATAGCTTTTGCGCGCAACGATCGATGCGCTTTTCAGGGGGTGAAATTGGTGAATATTCTCAAACTACGACTATTAATTTGTGTCTGGGTTTATTCAATCTACTGCTATACGAAAATTCTTCACTAAATGTGTCAAAATGCAGACTTCTAGTCCAACTTGAGGAATTGCTTAGTAGTAGGCTAGTAGAAATAATAATAATAGTAGTAGTAGTAGTAGTAGTAGTAGTAGTAGTAGTAGCAGCAGCAGCAGCAGCAGTAGTAGTAGTAGTAGTAGTAGTAGTAGTAGTAGTAGTAGTAGTAGTAGTAGTAGTAGTAGTAGTAGTAGTAGTAGTAGTAGTAGTAGTAGTAGTAGTAGTAGTAGTAGTAGTAGTAGACGACTTCTTTAGCGCCATTGTAGTAGTACATCAGCACCAAACGATGGTCGCTTCAGTAAAAAAATCATAGTCGTGATCTTGTCCGTGGTCATTTGAGGTTGAAATCCATAAGTCAGTCCGTACTTCCACATCCACGTCCCTACTTGCTTAATAGAAAGTATGCGAATTCTTGAGAAATTAGCGGGTTTTAACAAGCGCGCATTGTCTCTGGTGTTGTAGGTTACGGTCGAGGCTTCGGTGGACCATCCATTCTTCGTTTTCAATCGCGGTTGGTCGTCATGCAACCCTTCGAAAACCTTCGATCTGTACGGATTGCCATGTCTGCAGCTAGCCGTTGGTGACATCTGCATATCACTGACAGAAAGGTACCCAGATTCTCAGGAACCTCCTCCTCCTCCGCACTTCGCCTCCGATCGATTGACCGTGGACGAATTTCTGTCCTCGCCCAAGTCGAGAAAGTCTTCCAGAGGATCGAAAACTAGTCCTCCCGACCAGTCGCCCGAGCCTCAAGCGACAACGGTAGAGACGGGGACCCAGAGGGGGGACGAAGACGCCGGCCATGCGCAAGCCGTCAGCCCGGCGCCAGGGCTCGGTCGATTGGGGCGATTCAAGGGCAGTCGAAAGAGGCGATGGTCAGCACCGGACAATGGAACAAGCGATGCCAACTTTGCTGAACCGTCCTTAACCGTTGAGAGTAATCAGGAGATTCAGTCTTCAGTAGCGCTTAAAGCCGCTGGAGAAAACGTTTCGAAGGTCTGAATGTGAATAATTTGATCATAGAATGAAGAGCTGAGGACACGCGTTTGGTTCTTATGACCTTGTTGGAAATCAGCATTCCTCAGATGCGTATTGAACTGCGATTAATATATTATGTTTAATCAACGTGTTATTAAAATTCTGTCGACGACCGATAGCTTAACAAGCAGCTATTTAATTTTTAGTCATGTTGATTTTGTGCTGAGGCTATCATTATTTTGCGTATGAAAATTACTTTTCATTTATCGAATATTTAAAACAGACCAGCACAGGACGTATATAAATAATCTGTTCGAATTAATTATTGATTGCAGTGGCGGTTCCAGGATTTCTTGGCGGGGGGATGAAATTAATTCATAGGAAGTTGTTGGAAAGATTAAAAGAGAAGGAAAAAATAAATCAATAAACTTTACTGAAAATAGCTGCCAAAAGGGAATTTCCCCCTAATTTTCTACACTTTTCACACTTTTGCCCAAAAATAGGTTGATAATCAAAAAAGGTCATCCGCAGTTTTCCTCTGTAGTTTTACTAGACTTTTACCCAAAAATAGGTTTCACAAGCGAAAAAACAAGTCCGGAAGTCCAGTGGGGGGATGCATCCCACTCATCCCCCACGTGGAACGGCCACTGATTGATTGGTTAATGTACGATCCATCAGGATAGCAGATTTTCGTCAAATCCGATTATTGTGAAAAATCTTGCGGCACCACATACTTACACAGTAACCAGTTATGTAGAATTATCCAGAATTTATTGATTATTCTGCTCTGTTCCGGTTTCGAATATGCAATTAGCTTTCTAACGCTCGAAGTGGCGAAAATATCTGTAAAATTCTACCAAACTTTTGAAAGTGGAAATATAGTTTCCTATTATTTTCTTTCTATGTCGAAGCAGGTCCGTTTGACTAGGAATGACTCCTACTATGGTCCGATTTGTATATGAATACAACCAGGCCCGTAGGAAGTAGGGGTGCAGAAGGTGCGACTGCACCCCCTGGATAAACTTAGGGGTGCAGCGCACCCCCTGGAAAGAAGATGCACTGCACCTTTGGCGGCACCCCTGGAAAGAAGATAAAGCTATATATGCAGGCCTTGCCAACGGTATTTGGAGGATAAAGTAAAGTTAGCGACGACCTTTTTTGCTTGTCAAGGGTTTTTCAGAGACGATTTTTTCCCTTTGTCACAACTCCCGACGTGTCTGAATACAGCAGAATTTCGTTATAGCGAACTCGGTTATAGCGTACACCCAGTTACAGCGTACCGCAGTGCAAGGCTTCGTGTGTGATGTGCTGCCTTATTTGACGATATTGCAGACCCGCTAATTAAGTAAGTTATAACGAAGTTCTACTGTAGTAGTTGTCTGTACAGGCTAAAAGTTTGCAACTAAGTCTACTGATTCGACTTCTATCGCATTTTTATCAGTTGTTGATGTATTTTGCCGCTATTTCAGTCCAATAAATAGACGATTGCTGGTTGCATGAATTTTATCTAAATGTTTGCTCTTTTCAAATCATACTCGAGTTCCTTCGACGCTATCTACAGTTTCTTTCGCATTAGCGAATGTTAATCAAATGGATCTCTCTTGCTGACAGCAGTTGCATATATATACAGTTGTACACGTATTATATATATATATGTATATATATATACCTGTGTCTAATGCAAATGAACCACCACCGCCTATGTCAGTCAATCCAAATTTTTCTTGATGCTACGGTAATGATCCTTAGGTTAAAATCCAAAAATCATAGTATAGGCCTATAGGTATACACCTGTTTACTATGTAATACACCTGTATACGATGACGTCCAGGACTGCCCTATCTATGGCTGACTCCTGTTAGCTCTTCCTGTCTGCTTGGGATTCTGTCGACCCCTCCATTGGGTTGGATATAAACCATGAAGACCATAAAATCTTCTGTGCGTGCAAGCAGCCAGCATGGCGTATATTCGTTCCCGTCAGGATGTCAGCAGTGTTGATCCACCGTGCAGCAGTCTGCCACTGTGTTCGTCCGTCGGTCAGTCTGGCCGGCTGTGCGGTCGCGTCTGCTTCTCTCTCTCTCTCTCTCTGTCGCTCTCTTTCTCTTTCTTCTCTTTTTCTCTTTCTCTTTCTCACTTTTCTCTCTCTCTTCTTCTCTCTCTCTCTCTCTCTCTCTCTCTCTCTCTCTCTCTCTCTTCTCTCTCTCTGTAGCTCTCTCTTTCTCTTTTTTCTTTTTCTCTTTCTTTTCTCACTTTTCTCTCTCTCTCTCTCTCTCTCTCTCTCTTTCTCTCTCTCTCTCTCTCTCTCTCTCTCTCTCTTTCTTTCTCTCTCCCTCTCTCTTTCTTTCTCTTTCTTTCTTTTCTCTCTCGTTGTCGATTCGATGAGTCTGGCGCTCCAAACAGACGCTTTCACTGTTTGAAATCTACCTGCCGAGAGGAGCAAGACAAGTCTATGATTAGACCGACGTGCGAGCGCGGCGAGCGTCGAAGGAAGCACCACGCCAGTTCAATTACGAGACAGGAAAACCTGTTCAAATGATGCTGCGTCTCTCTCTTCCATCTCGACGGACGGAAGTTCCCTTGCATTTTTCCACCCCGGGACATCGTCAGACATTATAAGTCACCAAAGGAACCTTTGGGGATTTTTGTTCCCGGGACACTGAACTTCGTCGCTCCAGCCGCGATCCGTGTATCCGTTCCTCTTTCCAGCCTCTTTCATCCCAGCGTCTTCCACTGACGCGGGACGACGCAGCTCAATTCAACACCGACGGAGAAAATAGGGAAGAGCGGGACCAGTTAGGAGAGTAGACCAACGTCGTCGTTATACGGTGCCTCAGTATGGAGAGAGAATATGCGGTTTATTTTTTCAGAAAGCAATAGGATAAATCAATCAATCAATCAATCAACTTCTATAGCGCCACTATCATAATGCCCAGGGCATCAGCCGATGGCGCACCGATCAAGCTACAGTGCTGTCATTACCGACATTTAATTATTGTCCTCCTCCAGTGAGAAGGTCCGTGAGCTAAGATTCCAAATTTTTACCGCAACCAGGGTCGGCCCTGACCAGTGAGAAGAGTGAAGGATAGACCCAGAACCCCAGAACCCCTCGGATAGTCGAGCACTGTTTAACCGATCTCCGCGCATGCTGGAAAATCGGTCGCCTATTATAGGGGGGTTGACATTTTCTGGAGTGCCCTGTCGAAAAAGTCTGCCAAGCAAAAAAAGGCTCATCCGGTTCTCGATCATATGGGGGGGGGTGTTGGAGATGTCGGTCTCAGATTAGGGGTGCTTGGTGGATGTTAGCGGGTGCAAAAATATCCCTGCTGCCAAATGTTGACATCCACGGAATCGGACGAGGAGCAGAGAAGCTCCCACCTCGGACGGGACTAACGAAGAGGACGCGATGACGGAGAGTCAGAACGACGGAAAACTCGGTGAAGACATGCAGACCGAACGCAGCTTACTGTACAGTGTACAATGTACATGCAATATGCATACGAGTGTCGAAGAAACGCAACAATAATTATTATAAACCGAAACCAACCGCCGTCGAAAAGCAGAATATCGAAAACATGCAGAGGAAGAAAATGGAAAAGAACGCCTGCTTGCTGCATAGAATAGACGATAGGTCGGCGCGTAAGTGGAGGGCAGCATTCATCCATCATCTGCAGGTTGCATCAAACGACGTCTATGATGAACAGACGCTGATGTATACATCATAGAATACTTTCCATCCATCCCTCCGTTCCTCCGTCCATCCGTCCGTCCATTCATTCACCAATCCATCTGTTCGTTCAATCATCGACCCGTTCATCCTCATCTATATCTATCCATTTATCCATCCATTCGTTCATCCATCCGTCCATCCATCCATTCGTCCATCCCCATGTGTCGTACTAGGTATCTGTCGATCTTTACAGCCTTCATATTCCTTCGAATACTTGGCTAGGAGTCTAAATTTGGAAAAAATCGCAGGTGAAGAATATTGGATATGCTCGTATTGTATCGCTATATAGCTTTGATAAGTTAACCACAAGAAGCATTGGGTTATATGCATCATATATATATATATATATATATGCAATTATACATGTATATGCGAACACTTTGTCTTTGCTGGAGATATCGATGTGTTGGGCGTCAGTATTTGTGTAAGAAATGCCCGCTTATCTGATTGTCAAAATTGCAGAAGAGACGGTCGAGCGCGCGTCGGAAATACGCAGTCCCACTGAGCGGTCGAAGTTACTTCATATGCACTTCGCGAAGCGGCGTCAAAATGCTTCGGTCTAAAGTTCTAAACGATACTTTACACTATCAGGTGCATGACTATCGCATATACAGTATATATGTATGTATGTATGTATGTATGTATGTATCAGTGGCGGCTCCACCGGGGGGGCAGGGGGCCCGTGCCCCTATTGAGTGCCTGGCCCCCCCAGTGGCCCCCCAGTTGGGACCCTATACTTAATGCTACATACATTAATCAACAAATGGTTGCCCCCATGATTAGAAGTTGCCACCCCAAACGGCCCCCCACTTGCCAAATCCTAGAGCCGCCACTGGTATGTATGCGTGTATGTATGTATGTATGTATGTATAATAATACATAGTTACAGTAAATTCTATCGACTTCTGTACAAATACCAAAACGCTTGCGTGTCTGAGTCTCCGGGTTCTGATTGATCGCCGTATTAATACTTAGTTCGTTTTGGTCGTTTAACTGCCGGAAGTGTTCTTTTGAAGACAGCACCTGCTCAGTTGTTGATTGAAGACAGAGCCCGTTGCTCGTTTCGAGAGACGTAACTGAGTCGACAAACGAAGCGCTATGTTCTCTTAGAAGAGCAGTTGATGTTCATAATAATAATAATAATAATAATAATAATAATAATAATAATAATAATAATAATAATAATAATAATAATAATAATAATAATAATAATAATAATAATAATAATAATAATAAAATAATAATAATATAGTTATTAATATAATAATAATAATAATAAATAATAATAATAATTATTATTATTATTATTATTATTATTATTATTAAGAGGTTATTTTATTCGGTATCTGATCACAATCGACCGAAGCTCGATCATCTTTAGATAGGAGGACGCTGAACATTCGAGAGGCGAGATATGAAAGCCGAGATAACGACGGCAAAAAGATAGTGCGTGTTGAGTCTCGGACTCTCGGTTAGTTTATGAATCGATGTCCGCATCTTTCGACGTTCTCTCCTGCTTTGAAAAATTATTGATAAGACAGCATTTCGCGACCGACTGTCTGTCTGTCTGTCTGTCTGCCTGTCTGTGCGGAGCTCGTTCGAATGCAACGCTCGTGCTGCGTCAATCAGATTACACCCGATAGCTGCTCTCAATTTTCCACGGTGTCCACTTATCCGACCCACGATATTACGCTTTCTTCCGTTCGACTTGAGCTGCCTTAAAAGCGACTCTCTCTCTCTCTCTCCCTCCGTCCCTCTCTCTCTCTCTTTCTCTCTCTCTCTCTTTTTAACCCTCTCTCCTTTCCATCGGCTCTCCCATCCTCCGCTTCGCCCCGTCTCTCGCGGTAGGGGAAGTGCATATTAGACACCGAGAACAATAAAACGATGCGGGGGGAGGGGGCGCTGGCTGCTCGTTCGATGGAAAGAATCACAGTCGGTTTGCTGCTCCTCGGCCACCGTATCCGCCTCCGTCGTCCTTATCTGAGGAGCGGTCGAGTTTTCGATCGTCTTCGTCGGAGATTGATGAGGACGCCGCGTCCGAATGACACCCGACGTGCTCCGGACCGCCGTCGCTACGCTGACACCGCGAACCGCAGGGTCGACGGTGGTAACAAGCTTGAAATTGGTTGGGAGGAGCCTCCACAGAGCAGGCTGGTCGATGCGCCGCAAAAGGGCATAATGGACTGTCACAGAGGCGACATCACAGGGAGGCCCGTACCCCTATCGAATGCCTGCCCCCATAGAGGGCGATATTCTTCCTGCATGTACTGATTTATGAAAAATAGTTGGCCCATGCATGCTTAGAAGGTGCCACCCCCACTTGCCAAATCCTGGAGCCGCCACTGTTCTGTCGACCACGATCGAGACGTTGCTCTAACAGCCATCCGTGAAAAAGCCTAGGACTGAGTGTTCCAAATATGGACCATCTATACTGTAAATAAGGATATGGATCATCTATACTGTAAATAAGGATATGGATCATCTATACTGTAAATAAGGATATGGATCATCTATACTGAAATAAGGATATGGATCATCTATACTGTAAATAAGGATATGGATCATCTATACTGAAATAAGGATATGGATCATCTATACTGTAAACAAGGATATGGATCATCTATACTGCAAATAAGGATATGGATCATCTATACTGTAAATAAGGATATGGATCATCTATACTGTAAATAAGGATATGGACCATCTATACTGTAAATAAGGATATGGATCATCTATACTGTAAATAAGGATATGAATCATCTATACTGTAAATAAGGATATGGATCATCTATACTGTAAATAAGGATATGAACCATCTATACTGTAAATAAGGATATGGATCATCTATACTGTAAATAAGGATATGAATCATCTATACTGTAAATAAGGATATGGATCATCTATACTGTAAATAAGGATATGGATCATCTATACTGAAATAAGGATATGGATCATCTATACTGTAAACAAGGATATGGATCATCTATACTGTAAATAAGGATATGGATCATCTATACTGAAATAAGGATATGGATCATCTATACTGTAAATAACTTAAGGATATGGATCATCTATACTGTAAATAAGGATATAGATCATCTATACTGAAATAAGGATATGGATCATCTATACTGTAAATAAGGATATGGATCATCTATACTGTAAATAAGGATATGGACCATCTATACTGTAAATAAGGATATGGATCATCTATACTGTAAATAAGGATATGAATCATCTATACTGTAAATAAGGATATGGATCATCTATACTGTAAACAAGGATATGGATCATCTATACTGTAAATAAGGATATGGATCATCTATACTGAAATAAGGATATGGATCATCTATACTGTAAATAAGGATATAGATCATCTATACTGAAATAAGGATATGGACCATCTATACTGTAAATAAGGATATGGATCATCTATACTGTAAATAAGGATATGAATCATCTATACTGTAAATAAGGATATGGATCATCTATACTGTAAATAAGGATATGGATCATCTATACTGTAAATAAGGATATGGATCATCTATACTGTAAATAAGAGCAAGACATCAAAGTTTTAATTTCTGTCTGTCACTTGATTTGGTTTTCTTCACACCAACGGGGTTTTCTGAACTTCTCCAACACTAATTATAAGCAGAGGGTTGGTCCAAGAAAGAAAAACTTTTTTAGTGCAAGGGTTGTGGACAAATGGAACAGTTTGGACGAGGTGGGAGTGACAGTTGAAACAGTGAACGGATTCAAAGGATATCTAGATAAACTAGGTTATTGAATGCAGATGGTTACATCAGTGGTTTTGACACAGGCTTACTTAGCCTCCTAAACCACTTAAAATCACATTATTATTATTATTATTATTATAATTGGAGAGGGAAGGGCTAGGCGCCACTGAAACACATTGCTATGACATAGGGCTACTGCATCTAATTCAATTTAGTGCGTTGAGACAAAATACCGAGCATCCGTGTAGGCTATGGTACTGGTGAAAGGTAATGTCATTTTGTGTGAATATATTGGCAATGCAATAGTTAGGGCTTATTCACTGGGCAAAGTGTCAACATACATAGAAAACTGAATTCAGTTTGTGTGGAACTAGAGGTGGCCAATTTCAGTTGGGAATTCTGCTGTGTTCATGTAGGGGATACAAGCTTTGTTTTAACCATGCTAGTTACTTATTACTATAGCCACATTTAATCTTCAAATCTTGTTAATATCTACTCTACTTCAGTCAAACATGCTAAACAGTTCCTAAAACCCAACACTGAATGTGAATGAACTAGAAAGAGGACTTGAGGAAAATCACTTTACAATTTATAATCATCTTCAAATCACTAACATTCGAGATTCACACTAAACACTGAGAGTTTTAAAAAAACAACACATGTGGTCAGAATTAATTTTGATTTCTAATAACTTAACAACTACAAGTCACGGTGATCCTTCAAAACAACAAGATCTGACGGAAAGACAATAAAAGCCAGATACGATAATCACTTAAGACGAAATATTCATTCCTTCAAGAAAGAAAGTCACAATTCTGGTAGGTATGATCTAAAAATTCTCAAAGGGGAATTTTGCAGGTCATCAGGTTACCATGTTGTCATCACCGTTTTTTGCTGAGAATTAAAAATTAACTAGTCCTTGCATCTCGTGTCTACAAAAACAAGACCACACGCTCGTTGCTATGCTCAACGTCAATGCTGTTTTGGCTTGAAGGCAAGCTTTCGACTCTTCAGAACCGACCACTTGTGACGCTTGTAGTAGAACGCAACCGCGATCAAGGTTGTACCAATCATGACCGCCTAAAAACAAATTAACAAAGTTGGCCTTTTTTCAAAAAGAATATGACAATACAACATCATTAGCGTGAAAAGCTATTAATTTCAGTCTACACAAAGGGAGGTACTAAAATGTACATGCATTGCACGTTTTAAAATGTCACAAAAATAAAAAGACAAAATAACCTTGATTCCCATTCTCTTGCGATCATCATGCTCCGGTTCGGCACACCACCTCAGGAAGGTCACAACATCTTTTGCCAGTTGACTTGTTGTGGCCGGGGTACCTTAAAAACCAGCATCATGTACATCACAGTACATTATACGGCATGACAGAAAGGTCAAAGACATTGAGTTCTACATACAAGATGGCCAAAACCAACTGCAAATTACCGAACCACAATAAAACTCACAAACTGCAATACTTTGGCCACGTAATGAAAAACAACAAAGACTTGTAGCACATTACAAAAGGATCTTCAACGGCAGGATTTGTAGAAGGCACAAGAAAACGCGGCAGACCAAAAATATCTTGCTTCAATGACATCGCTCCTAACGAATTTTCCAAATCTACATTTTGTGAATGCTATTCAAGTCTAGTTGCTTTAATGTCTGAAGTAAAGACAACATCGAAAACAAGCTTTAAAAGTGCTTGAATGTCAACACCCAATATGATTTAAAGTTCTAAATGCCACCATTGATAATAGTCAGACATACCATCTTCATATTCAATAGCATCATCAAAAAGAGATCGGGCCATGCTGATGGCTCCTCCAGGGAAGAAGGGATTGTAATGCATTCCTTCTCGTATTTCAATGCCTGCTGGCGGATCACAGTATCCAGTCAGAAGAGAAAAGATGTAGTCCTACACAAAACAAATTGTTCTTTACAAAGCTTGAAGCTTTCGTCCATACTCGAGATCACGCACTGGGCCCGGCGCTACCGGTAATCTCCTGGGTCGGGCAAGTAGTGGCACAGGTGGCTTAAACCATTAATCCATAAGTAGTTTGCCATCGCTTTCTCTAGACTTGTGTGTTTTTACCTCGCAAAGGAATGCTTCTCCTCATTTGACCACCGCCATCTAGTGATTAAGGCTAAGTCAACATTAGGGACTCCAGTGTGACGAGATCCCCGGTCCACCAGAGTGCCTCCCCAGAAAGTTACTGCCATGTTCCCACCATATATCTTTCGTTATGTAGAATAACTGACCAGTGCGGTGAGATAATTTCCCACCTGCTAGTTATAGGTAGATCAGCACAAAATGCTACAATATTTGACTGATTTCTTATGACTGTCAAAGACAGCTATCTATATGTTGTTTGTTAACATATTTACGTTTCAAATGCCTACCAATGACCAATTGTATTAATCCTTAAACCATTGGAACTGAGTACACTCAGTTACATCGCATATAGTCACAAAGTATCTGGCGGTTTAAGAGTTAAGGTATTAAAGCGATTTAACGTGGCGTTCAAATCAAGTTCTTTATCTCTATAGTATGATACAGAATTTCAATTTTACACTACGTTCACACCTGAGGCCATCTTGATCAGTGCATAGGAGTTCATGACATGACAATTATTTAATTCACTAATTCGCTTTAAGAAAAAAAGGCTACAACGACAAACCTAAACCACATGAAGTAATATTTTAAGCCATAAAAATCTCCGAAACTAAGAAAAATACCTCCAAAACACTCAGCACATGAAGGACGTTAGTAAATGCGCATCACAAATGCTGCTGTGAACTGACCTCTCCACCATGCCTGGCTCCAGTGATGAAAGTTAGATCGGGAGGTAGAGCTCCATTGTTGGCGGCCTTCGCAGCCTCGTCGTTGGCATACGGCTTCGGGAACTTGTCCGACAGCTTACCAGGACGCTCGAACATGTTTCCGTTTTCATCTGGTCCGTCCAAAACTTGCGTCTAGGAAAGACAGCATCAGAAAATACTCTGGAAATATTGTGGCCCTGTTCCTATTTAAATAGACAACTCAATATCAACAAAAATCATTTTGCAGGGACCAGTTCAAATATACATTAATTTTTTCCAAGACTCTTCACTATACACACTCCATTTCCAACAATTTTTCACTCCACATCGGGTCCTAGCATTGTTCTATTCCAAGGCATACGCATATTGCTATATTAATGTAAAGGCTTTTCAGCTTTTCATATGGATGCGAAACATGGACCATCTCCAAAGACTTTGACATATGCAGACTGAAAGAGGACAGAAAGATCAAAGCTCTAATGTTTGAAATAATGGAGGGTGCCAATAAGAGAGGGAGACCACACAAGGAATGGTGTGATGATATTGAAGAATGGTGTGGAAGCAGTTTACAGGATCTTAGTCACAGGGCAATGAACAGGAAAGAATGGCAGAAAACTGTGGAGATGGCATTATACACCAATGGGCGATGATCCCATGGTTAATGATGATGATGATGATGATGATGAAAGGTTATCCCATGCTCAAAGCCAAGTTTAGAGGCCAGTGCTTATCTCTGATTTTGCAAGTATCTTTTGCTACTAAACTAATTAAGTATTATGATTTATATTGTCAAAAAATATTACAATATAAGATAAAGGATATGCAATGATAACATCCTCATTTCAAAAATCAAGAACTTTTACAGACATTAGCCAAAGCAATTTTGTCAATAAGTTTGAAGTTTGATTAAATGGGATCAAAGCACACATTAAAACTCTCACTTCTAAAAATGCCTTGAATTATATCGATGTATTATGATGAATCACAAAAAGGATCAACTTCAGGACTTCACATGATTACAGTTAAGAAGTACTCTTATTGATTCCCAACAAATTACTGTTAAGCTCTACATCAGCCCTGCAATCCTCAACACCAAGGTTTTCAAAAACATCTCTTGCCTACCATAAACATCACTAAGAAACACTTGCAACAAAGTGGCCCAAAATCCCACAACACTTGCCCTGAAAGCAGCAATACTATCTAATCTGCATAAAAGAGCCGCACAAAATCATCGTCTTTACCTCCTCGGCCTCTGCTTTGGCTTCGTCTTCCGTCATGATTGCGCCAACCAGGTTTCGATAGTACATGAAATTCATGCTGTGGCAGGCTGCACAGACTTGTTTGTAGACTTGGTAGCCTCTGCGTATGCTCGCATGATCAAACGAGCTCAAGTAGCCACGGTGACTCCATGGATACGAAGGAGGATGCAGCTCAAACTCTGATGCCAACACAGCTGCTTGTAATGCAACTCCTAGACCAATGCCACCAGTAGCAACAATTCCTAATGCTCCACAAAGCTACAAGAAAAAACGCCAACTGAAAAAATTGGTGCGCATAATAAACGTAAAATGCAAAACGGTTACATATTGGCACTCTGTTTGATTGCTCTGTTATTTGGGATTTTATCTCTTATCTCACTTTTGGAGTTGGGAGGCCCTAGGCTCTAAGCCATGTTGGCCATAATGCTCTTATGACATTGGTCAGGGCAATCAAATAAAAGTGGACAATATAACTTAACAAAAGTAATTTTCCTACAGAATCAATTAAAGTGAAGCAAATGTGCTAAACATGGAAGACCATGAGATTTCCTTGAAAAAAACAATCACAGTTGAATCACATTAATTAAAATAAACTCCATGTCAAGGAAACACAAATTGTGTCACTGAAGTAACAAGGCTTAACTCATCATAGCTGAGAAAGTGAAATATCTTAATTGTGTTTATTTGCTGACCTACCAAACACCAGGTGCCTCAAAGCAGCAACATTAGTTAAGGCTCTAAAGAGGACATGACTAACTCTGGATATAAGGTACTCTGTGTAAAATAGATAGTTTGCTAATTTCTTAAAAGTATGTTATAATGTCATTCCAGGTCAAATATTTAATGAAATAAAGTATTTAAAATACATTTTGCCTTGAGCTATGAACTACTTACAATTTTCTTACTTTTAGGAAGATTTCTAAATGAGAAGTTTGCCTGAAACAAACAAAAGATATGTGAGCACAGTGTTATAATTTTTGTTCAAATTCTTCACACTTGCAGAGTGAACCACAAAACATAATAAATAAAAACCAACTAAAATTGTACCTCATTAGAATGCAATGCACAGACTACCAATGTCACTCAGCTATACAGAATTCCACAAGATTCAATCTTTAATTCAAATCACTAGCCATATTTTAAAATCAAAGGTTGCCATCTGCATATGATGCACCAGCAATGTGTAAATTGTAGCCATTTATGATTCCATTTATTCATGTGCAATCATGCTCATGAATTATATACATATATATATATATATATATATATATATATATATATATATATATATATACACACACACACAGACAGGCCCTTATGAAACCTAATGGTAACATTATACAAACAGATCTTATGAAAATTGCAATCATATATCATAGATACATTGCTATAGGTTTCTTTTAAAATTATGATTGTCTGTCTGGCAGTGTCTGCACACAATATTTATGCATAGGATATGTACCGGTACTTATCACATGCATATTGCTGCAGTCATGTATGGGTCACTATTTACCAATGTTTAGATTTGCAAAATCAAACAATTTCTTAAATTTTGCCAGATGTTGCAGATTTAAGACTGCCACGTGAAGCAACATCTACTCCTTCATTCACTCACATTCATTTGGTATAATTATGTTACATTACAACTCTTAAGTAATTTTAAAATAAATTTGATTAATAAAAATATCGCTTTGTGCGCCAGGTACGTTAAAATCGTCACTTCAGAGTTTCTGATCTGAATGACCTGGTAAAAATATCGAAGCATCGTTCCGTAATAATTTAAATTTCAACCAACAGATCAAATCGGACAGCCATTACTAAACCACGTACAACAAGTACAACAACCGGTTGGTAACAAAGACACAGGACAAGACAGAAATAGACCGAGGAAGAGAAAAAGAACTGGAGAAAAACACCAATTTGTAGGAATTAAACTTCATAAGCCTTATAGAAAAAGGTTGATTACAAATCTAAGCCACCTTTAAGTCAGAGCATCCCTGTTAGCGCAAGGTCACACACACGCCCCAAATATGCACTAAATTCTCCATCTCTGATAGAGATGGCGAACGAAACGACTAACCGGGCGCTCGACGATAAAGGGCCGCTGGCCTCCGGTGCCATACTCACCTGAGGTAAAACTGAATTATTCGGAATTCTTAGTAATACTACTCGAACTCCTCTGCTTATGACCGCCGCCATTGTTGTTTGGCAAAGAGAAGTTACGTCTCGACAGATGGCGCCGCGCATAGCTTTATTATAATACAGTGACCTAGGGCTGCGCTAACCGAGTAGTTTATTACTCGAGTAGTTGGCGAGTAGCTAAACGAGTACTCGAGTAATCGCGAAAACCGGAAATACATGATTTGCAAACGTCACACGTCACATAATGCGTATTATTCGCCGCATGGCCCTCATTTAACCAAAGCAAAACACTAGATACAGTTACATATCAATTTTTCGGATATTCAAGCGTATTCACGTGTAGTATGCCTATAACAGAATTTACAGAACACAAACTATTTTACCGGTAGGCCTACTGGAAAAAATGTGAGGTCCACACTAGACTTGGCCTACTGTGGGCAACATCTTAACTAACTTGGGAATAACGATTAAGAATAACCTAAATAAGATGATTAATAATTTGTAGCAAAGAACGGTAGGCCAAATTTTAAAGAAATTCTTTGGCCATTCTTTATTTATCTATTCTATTCTTTACTTAGTTATTCTAAGCGAGTACTCGACTCCAAAAAATTACTCGACTCCAATTTGGAGTCGAGTACTCGCGTTACTCGAGTCACTCGGCGCAGCCCTAAATTACAGTCTATGGCGCCGCGAGCCCGCGATAGCCATAGAATAAGTAAGTAAATTCTCCATAATTTATGAGAATTTATATAGTGCATTATGTCTTTCAGTAATTATAGGCCAAATTCACTTGCTAACTATAGTTGATGCTTTTCTATCTAAATTATAATAAAACTGTACTTTAAAGCTCTTTAGTAGAATCACTAATGTGTCAAACTCCATTGTCAGTCATCCCTCTACTATAATTTCCATTGGCCGAACAAGCTGTTGTCTTGATTTTGCAAAAAGTACAATTCGCAGTATACCAACAGCACGCATTAAATTCAAGTTCTTCGTATCTTTTGTTGTATGATCAGTGTGCATAAATAGAAAAAGGCCCTATAGGGGGCCTATAAATTGGACTTATGCAGAGTAGTGGTGGATCGGTGCATGGTGCAGGCAATTAAGCCTATGTCGGCAACGGTACTCGGTATATCGGTCGGTATTATTAAAAGTCGGTTCGGTATTTCGGTATCGGTATGGCTAACTATTGCGATATCGACATGATGGCGATTCGGTATTCGGAATTTTTCTAAACGTCAGGGCGCTGTCGGTTCCCGTCAGAACACCGAAGTTAAGCAACGTCGAGCGCGGTTAGTCGGATGGGTGACCATCCCGGATTCTAAATGGTGCCGGCGGCCAACCAAGCCGTTCATCGCTTATCGATAAATTGATGGCGAGAAAGTTGGCAACCTTCGATTAATTTTTTGCTGCTTGCCTAGTAACCGTCGAAAATCGTAATGGGTCTACCTTTACCTTTACCTTTACCGACGTAACAGCGTATGAGATCTTCGCTGTCGACGCCAATTGCTGTGTTAAACTTAAAATGCGTAAATATGCAAAAATTTCAGCAGATTGACCAAACAATCGTATTAGAATCAGATTTTCTCGATTCTCCATCATCATTGCGTCAACCCATGTAACCTCACTTCTTGATGAACATCAGGTGACCTATCATCTCTATGCTGATGATACACAAATTCTCATTTCTTTGGACCACTCCTCTTCAAAAGCATCTCTTGAGACTTTATCCAGTGCCTTTACTAGTATTCAGTCATGGATGGATTCAAATAAGATTCTTCTAAGTTCATAAAAAACCGAGTTCTTGATATTGGGTACTCCAGCTCAATTGACCAAATTTAAATCTCTGGATTCTGTAATGCTCAGAGATTCCACTGTTGTTTCTAGAAGCACTTCTGCTCGCAACCTTGGTGTGACATTTGACTCTTCCCTCTCTTTCACTAGTCACATAAATTCAGTCTGCAAAATTTCTCATGATCATATTCGGGACATTTATCGCATCAGACGTCTACTCCCCAAGTCTGTCCTTATTCAGTTAGCCAATGCATTGGTATCTAGTCGCCTAGGTTATATGCAATATTCCCTGCATCAGCCGTTGTTGTAGAAAATATAATAATAATCATAGAATGGCGACGATGAAGAGGTCAGTATATATATCAGCGGGGGCTTCAATCGAAGACCGATGGGACAAACAGGAACAGTTTATGACTTAGTTTAAAAGGTGACAATGCGCTAGTTTCACGAAATGATGTAAGCAATTAATTCCGGAGACTGTTGATTTGGAAACAACTATAGCCACTGCCACTGACAGTAGGCCTACGAGTACGAGGGACATCAACAAAAGAGATTTCTGCCGAGCGTCGAGTGAAATGGCTACAAAGTCAATCGCGAGATGAACCGTGTCTTAAGATAACTGGTTCGTTGTATCACAAGTTTTACAGACGACAAAAATATTATAAAATCGATTCACTGTATGACTTTACCCAATGGAATGACTATTGTTACAGTAGCTGCGTTATATGTCTTCTGAACCAATGCATTCAATGAAATTTAACGGTTACAAGATATACTCTCATCTAAAGAGACAGACAAATCCACCTCCACGGAAGCAACAAGGGCAGTGAGACTAGGTTGCTATAGCTATGGGGGAAATGATTTTAGAAAAAGGAACGATTTAAGCTGCTTAGTTCCGAAAACATGAGAAGATAATGCAGGAATTATGGGAAATGAGGATTGATGACACCATTTTGTCAAAAGCACCTGAGCGCATTTAATTCAACCACTCTAAAAATATCATTTGTCACTTGACCTACATAAGCCTTACAAACACATACATAAGAAAAAGAAAATTGGCAGATTAGTGGACAAATAAATCTTATATGCAGTAATCCTGAAGACGTTCCCTTGCTGCGCATACTGTAATTGCTATAGCATTCAGAAGATGAAAGCTTATTTCGAAAAAGAACTTTTCCTGCTAAGAATCGGAAAGAGAAGACACACGAAGCGATGAACGTTCGGCATAGCATTACTTTTATGATTTGACAGATTATGATGCATGGCTTCATTGTTTATTACTAAAAGGTATGAAGATTTCTACCGTTTGCATCGGATTTTATGAGCTGCGGCGTCACAGTGGTGCCGCCATGAGACCTGCGGATTAACACAGAATTTGAAAGAGCTTTTCGCGACCGCAACTGTATTGCAGGAC
>CM030847.1:8672385-8722385 GCA_018105865.1 Metaphire vulgaris | reverse complement strand
ACGCTACGAGGCATTTTTTCTGCGAAATAGAATAATTTAGCATCGTCTCTTTTGGCGACCGTTAAGGAATATACAGTAGGATAGGACAGAGATGCGCCGTGAAGTGTTCGTATTTTGACGTCCAAAGTGAGTCGGATCGCTTGTCAATTTGTATACTGATTTGGTCGAATGTGTTGGACTGAATGTCCAACTGAATTATTTTTTGCGCTCCAGATAATACGTGACGAAGTTTTGTTCAGACTATACAGTAGATATACTTGGCACCGTGTTATTTTGTCCATACTGTATACAGCTTGCTGTGATATGCTGGCCAATTTTAAGACATAGTCTATATTACAGATTTCATAGAATGATAGACTTATTATTATTATTATTATTATTATTATTATTATTATTATTATTATTATTATTATTATTATTATTATTATTGCTACTGCTACTGCTGCTGTTGGTGTTGTTGCTGCTGCTGTTGTTAGGACTGTCTATTAATTATGTCAAACAATTTTGGGCAATTTTTGACCCCCTCTCCCTTGTCAACAACTGTCAACTTTCAGTTACCCCTATAATTACGTCAACAACTTTTGACCCCAAGATCAATGACAGGTCCCAATAACAAGGTTATTATTTTTGCAGTGATGAACATTTTCCCTTGTTTTCCTCATCGAGTGTCAAAATGTGGTGGTGATGACCTTTTTGCCATGCTTTTTTCCATTGTAATGAGAAGTAGACTGTTCCATGAAATTTCCTATTTTTTGATTATTTGTTAAAAGTTAAATTGTTGACGTCAACTTCTCTTGACCCCTCCCCCTGTCAACAACTGACAAACTTTTTCAAGCCCCCTCCCCCTAAATTGTTGACGTAATTAATGGACAGCCCCTTACATGTTAACGTACATTAAACCGTTCACAAAGTGAAGACTCGTAAGTACGGAGCAATTGATGGTTGAACAACGTGCCAAAGATCGCTACACAGTGACTAGGGTCAGTTTCGAACCCACTACCCTTCGGTTACCTGGCAAGCATCTCACCACTAGAGCCTACTCGACCGCACACCTATAATGAAGAAAGTCTGGATAATTATTATCACTTGTATACATAAATTTGTATGTATGTATTTGCAACTGTCGTTGTGAACAGGCACAAACACTGTTCTCAATTATGTTAGAGGGTTAAACGATAAAACAAAGATAGAATCAATAAAGCTTAAAACCTTTAGCTGGAGGGAGTCCGTGTTTCGGCATCTCGACAGTTTAATGCATCTTGAATCCTTTGAGCCCCTGGAGCAGGGCTTTGGCTTTTCGGAATGGTGGGGTGGGATGGGGGGTTAGCATGTCGAACACTGCGGACGCGACGTAAGTCTCTGCCAGTTCTAAGTGGATAAACTCGTATAATGGAAGCTTCCAGAAGTTCCAGTAATTTTTCGAAAATATTCTAAAGGTGGGCAGGAGGTAAAACGCACCTATATATGCCTACTAAAATACGGTTTCCGTTTGCTTCCGAATAAGATTCTCTGCTTGAAGTGCGTGCAAGAACAGTTTCGATTGAAATGATCGTGTCAAGGACAAATTGCGAGGCACTCGATCAATCAAAATACTTCTATGGCGCCACTATCACAATGCCCAGGGTATCAGATGGCGGTGGCGCTGACACGATTACTGATAATGTACGAAGCTCTCAATCCCGTCTTATGTTTTTTAATTTTCGTCTGCCAAGTGAAAACGGGTTGGTCTGGAATGTTGCATAATGCGAGGAATTCGTTGACCCAGTAGTAGTAGAAGTTGCTGTGCTCTTCGTCCTATTTAAAGGCAAAGAATGTTTCAAAACGTTAAAGGACTGTTGCACTATAATGTGTTGACGTCAATAAAAAAAATAATAATAATGTGATTTAAAGTGGTTTCAGAGGTTAAGTAATCCTATGTGAAAACCACTGTAGTAACTTTCCGCATTCAATAACCTAGTTTACCAAGATAGCCTTTGAATCCGTTTTATTATTATTATTATTATTATTATTATTATTATTATTATTATTGTATTACTATTATTATTATTATTATTATTATTTCCATAATATTAAGTGACGTTTCGATTAAAATCTGTGTAGTTATTCTAATAATGTGATTTTAGCGCTTTCATGTTGAACAGCGTCTTCGCGTCCTAAAACCGACTTGACAGCAGAAGTCTTCAATAACCTAGTTTCCAAGAGATAGCCTTTGAATCTGCCTTTCTATTATTATTATTATTATGATGATTATTATTATTATTATTATTATTATTATTATTATTATTATTATTATTATTATTATTAAAGAAATACAGCATTAAGTATAAAACCCTTTGTACTTAGAATTGTTGTTGATTAGAGAACAATTATTTTGTTGCCTCTGGTTCACCGGGTTTTGACTGCGCCGAGACTATGTAAGGTTCTAAGCGGAGACGAAAATAGGTCAATGGGACATTGGTCAAGTGGGTCAAAGGTTCGGTGGGTCACATGAGTCACGGGTCATTTAGAGTGAACCCATTACCCAGTGGCGTAGCAAGGGTTTTGGGGGCCCTTGTGTAGAGCTCCGGTGATGGGCCCCTGGGAAATCACCCATCGACTTCAACGTAATAGCACTTTGGGTGATTTTGAGATATGTGCATATATTGCGCAGTTTTGCACTGCTATTAGATCATATAATAACACATATTATTAAATAATAAACCACAGAGGCATTTTAAAAAGTGTGTATGCTTTTCTTGACATGTAGTTCTACTTTTTGGCTTTTAAAATTTTGTCGTTGCTTTCTGAATGTTTAGAAAAAAATCACTCGCTGTCAGGGGCCCTCTGACCGCCGGAGGTACCTCTGCACTGTACAACCTCTGCACTGTACAACCCATTGCTACGCCACTGTCATTGCCATCTCTGACTAAAGTGTATAAGGGGATGCATTTTAAGATAATGTCAGCTGATGTGTTAACGCGCAGTTCGTCTTCTGTGCGTGACAACGTACTAAATCAAGATACGCTGAGTTGCACATTAAAACACGCGTATTATGCGTATTTTACGTCCAAAGATAAAATACGCTTGCTGTGCGTAAATACGTAAAATTACGTTGGCGATGTCGCCAAACTCGGGCATACTCCTGCGGTTCTCTATTTTCTATTAGCCTCTGTGGTTACGCCACGGTAATAAATTGAGGCAACGTATTTTTCCGTACTCAAATTATGCCGCAAGCGTATTATACGTATTTTATCGTCTGAAATAAAATACGTATAATACGTACGGCCGATTCTTGTACTGAATTGCATTTGTAAGAGCTAGTGGATGACAACTAATTCATTCGCTGTTTTTTTAAATTTTATAATTAGGTGCACGTATTATCTAGTTATTCTTTGCCGCATTGAGGGAGTGTTTTACAAGCATCTGTCGGAGTGCCGAAGCAGGTTGCAGCTGCGTCCAAAGAGAAGGAGATGTCGGTCATGTTCTCATCACCTCTGCCGGAACAGTGAATGTAAATGCACGAAATGCCATCAGCTTGTTTGCGGAAGACAAACGATGGGTGGGAACATGCATTTCTGACCCGCGTTTGAAATGTTAGTTACTGCTGCAATGGCAATGACACATTGACGACTGGGAAACGTAGTTAGGTTAGGTTAGGTTAGGTTAGAAAGCCAATTTATATAGCGAAAAACATGAACGAAGAGTCAAAGGCTAGAGCGCTTTACACTAATACGAGGTCTCGAAGAAATGCGTTTTAAGTTTCCTTGCCATCGAATCAAGATTGGACTCTCTAGTCACGTGACCAGGTAATGCGTTCCAAAGAATGGGATTTCCGCACTTGAACGACCTCTCGCCGAATTTTGCCGTTCGAGACGGAGGAGGAACGACCAGTCTGGTGTTTTTAACAAGTAGTTAAATTTGCGGTCAGGTAGTTTTATTTCACTGTTTCCTATTATTCGTGTCTTAAATTATGTCAGTTTTTGACATGAATTGTGCGTCCAAATCAAAATCGATTTTGAGGTGTACACTTTCGCATGTGCTTTTACGACACGAAGCAATCGAAGGTTACATTTCTTAAACACACAAACAAATCGTATCTAATTATAATCCGTAATGTATAATTGTTTGCCGCATAGTTGTAAAAACGTTGGGAAAATAATAAAAACCGTTGCAAAAAATAAAAACGTTAAAAAACGTTAAATAAAAAACGTTACCGACATTTATCCGAGCGAGATTAAGGAATGTGCCTTACCCACCCAGGGGGAATAAACAATCAAGTCACACTATGCAAAACGACTGTGACATGAAATAAACAGCAATAATACTGGCATAAATTGCTTACTCTGTGTTGTAAGTAAAGCTGCATGACCTGCTAATACGCAATCGACTATACTCTATAGCTAAACAGCAGAAAGGTTATTAATTAGCTCGTCGTAGAATGTAGATGATTTAAGAAACTCTGTTTTTATTTTACCAACGTTTTTATAATAAAAAACGTTGGCAAAAATAAAAAAACGTTAAAAACGTGAGAAAAATAAAAAACGTAAAAACGTTTATTACATCTATGGTTTGCCGTTCTTAACAATGTTCGGATAGCCAAGAAAATATTAAGAGAAAAAGACATCTCTTGACCAGTTTCGTGATTATAGCGCTATAAAAGCTTCTTGAAAAATCTCAGCTTTCAGCGTTGTTTGTGCCTCGATTGTCATTGAAGCTATAGAAACTTCTCTTACTTCTCTTATATTCTTATATCACCCAATAACGTAGTTTCTAATGACTTTTGATAAATTCGTGAATCCGTCAGCATTACGTCGCCAGTAACACTTAGGGTTGACAACTTTCGGTAACTCGATTCCTGGACCCTGACTCACTGAGCGACAACTCCCGTCGATGTCGACGACTCGACGGCAGCAGAATTTGACCAGCCGAAATCTAAAGCGTCAAGTGTGCTACCCAAATTTCATAACTTGGGCATTTATTAGACTTTTAAGCACAATGCAAAACGTAGAGTTAGTTGTTTATTCACAAAATTTTAACCGACAGCCTATGTAGTCTGTAGTAATGTAAAGCACACTGACTACGTAAAAAATTAAATAGTATAAGACATACACGTTACCGTACATAATATTATTTATTTAATTAGGTGACGTTTTATTCTGATTCACCGTGTGGAGTCACAATTCGCCAATTCCGCTAACAGGCTCAGCAAATTTTGCTAACGCAGTCTATGACCTTATAATTTCCAAAAAAACATTTCCTCATTTCTTGCATTAGTTTAAATGTAATAATGGAGCCTGCTGCGATACTTCACTTACTTCAGAGAAATCCTGAACAAATTCTACATTGTCCTGGACACTGAACACCGCTAGTCAATTCCTGGACTGTCCAGGTCAATCCTGGACAGTTGGCAACCAGTGGCGTAGCGTGGTCTTGTGCCGCCCATGGCTCCTGAAAAAAATGCCGCCCAATCTGCTGTTCTTATGCCTGACAAGCAAAAAAAGGCCATCACCGCTCAATTTGCCGCCCCCTCTACATGTGCCGCCCACGGCTCGAGCCATGTTAACCACTGGGACGCTACGCCTCTGTTGGCAACCCTATACTAACACTTCGAGTATAGCATAACTATATTGGAATTGATCGATACGTTTCTCCGACATCACATAGTTCTGTATATCACAAACTGGATTCGGCGTCGAATAGGTAATTAATTGGATCAATCAGTAGTTGACTTTATATCTACGATTCTACGTCTCTCTCTGTCGATCAAAATTCCCATTCCATTACTGGATTAATCGCTTCGCCAGAATTCTTGATTTTCTGTGTATACGAATAAGGAAGCATCGACCGCGGGCTGTTTGCACCGTGCGTAGAGATTTCTACGCGTGGAACACATACATAGGCCTATACGATGCGCAGGAAAGACAGATTCTGTCCGGCGTTGTTTTACATCTGTTCGGCGTCAACAGTTTGCTTTTCGTGCGTTGACAGAATTCGCTCGCACGTTATTATTCGGTCAAAGTGTCTGATTACTGTAGGTTATCGCAAAAAATGTATTGCATTAGGAAGATTCAATTAGCAGTTTCATTGCAATGGATTGGATCGAACAGACAGACAGACAGACAGACAGACAGACAGACAGACAGACAGTTGGACAGGACAATCATTCATATACACATGAAGATAGATCGTTTTTATTGGACACATCGGCATTCCGTAAAAGTCTTTCGAATCAGTTTGAGACGGCGACTGGCAAAATGCTTAGACACGGTTTTCGGTAACACCACATCTGTGTCATTTATAATTAACAGGAGGAGATATTCTTGCGTGAATGCACACTCCCTGTGTTCATTCTTGTACTGTAGATGATCCGGACTAGATTTACCGACCGATATGATAATACCAGCAGGTGATGCATTTTTAGAAAATAAAGCTAAAATGCGCACAATTTTGTTGTGCACAAGCATAGGGGCCGGTCATAAATGATGTCACGCATTTAGGGGGAGGGGTTCAAATACTTGTGACGATGTGTGACGAAAGGGGGTGGTTTCCAGGAATGTGACGTCGCATAATACTAAATATTTTTATTAATACCGCAATGCTAGGTTACCGCAAAATTGAACGAATTTTACACTTATAATTATGATACCTCATTAAAAAAGAATTTGAAAACGTTTCTGAATATTGTTTCAAATATGGTAATTATAATGAATATTTTCAAACGAAACATTAATTTTGACATTGGAAATACGGCAAGATGACGGGGGGAGGGGTTAACTCGTTGTGACGTCATATTTTAGGGGTCTGACTCTTTGTGACGACGTGTGACGCCGGGGGGGGGGGTAAAACTGCCAAAATCGCGTGACGTCATTTATGGGTGGCCCCATATTAAAGTATTACTGCAGTTACTCATGGAGCACATTCCATTTAGGGTAGGTCCGAAGTTTGCGGTTGTAGCGACTATTAGTTTTCTTCTTGGTCTGACAGAATCAAAAATTAAATGGCAACTGTAGTTGGACTTCAAAATCCACGTAAAGTGGGCAACGATCGCCAATAGGAATTGCTGTGCTAATCTGCCTCTGTTGTGGCTCTATAGGGCCTATCGTATAGGCAACTGTGCCACCACAGTAACTCTTCTCATAGGCGAATTCACGGCTTCCTTCCGCAGAGAAATCGAGAAATCGTTAGCAGGAAATATTGGATGGCTTCACACAGAGGTTAGCAATGTCTTCTATTTTTCCACCCGTTGCGATTTCACACAGAGGTTAGCAATGTCTTCCATTTTCCACCCGTTGCGATTTCGCATCGCGACGGTCTTCCTAAACACCTCGGAATAGCTCTCCACAGTGACATCGGAAAATGCAGGTCTCGTGAACGTTATTATTCCTCTGAACGCCCCTAAATAACAAAATCCCTTGGTCTTGTCCCACGCAGTTACTGCCTCGACTGTGACTGTTTCTATTACGCCACGATGGCTCCATTAGATCAGTTTTATAGCCATGTGGCCTTTCTCGCTATAGAGTATTGCATCTTGAAGCTCGCCTTGTATACGCTACGTGGACATTTTCTAGCCTGACGTCAGATATACAGTATCGGCCGAAACAAGACAAAATAAGATGCGACAGAACAGAGGCGTCAATATATTTTCGCCTCGCGGTGCGGTAAAGTCATGGTGTCACAACCTAGTCCCCACCCCCAACCCCCAATAAAATATTGCACCATTGATTTTCTTGAGTCCTCCTGAACCAGCGCATGCGTACAGATGGAATCGCTTGGCCTATTTAATTTGCAAACAGTAAACATTTTAGTGTCACCCCCCCAATGTTATGTCGTTATCTGTGCCACCCGGTGCGACCCGCACCCCCACCCCGGCACACCCCAGCGACGCCATTGCTATATTGCCCTTGATTCAAAGATAACCAAACCAAAGTAGCAATATATGGAGAATGTGTTCAAATGTGGGGATCATCTCCGCAGATTGTGCAATACAAACCAGAAGAAGCTGGAAATTTCTCTTTTGATGGCGAAGGATTTTTTCCACGTCATTTGTCAATATATCTCTATCTATATTATTATTCATCCAGTGGCGCTTATCAATATGCATTAAGCTTATTCAATGATTATTGGATCTGTCTTTCGTACTCGTGCAAGTGTGTTTGTGTGTGTGTCGTGTTACTTCTGTTACTCAGGTGTTTTGCGTTTTGTCGTCTGGCTAAGTCACAAGTTCGACAGAATTATTAGTGACAGCTGACCCCGGGTCACTACCTGATGACGTCAGACGGCTCTTGTCGAGAAAATGTTTGACGTCATCTGGAACAGATGCTCGACAGCATAAGTGCATAAGTGCATAAGTATTAGGTTGGCTCTAAAAAGTCCGAATAACTTAAATATTCCACACAAACTGTCCGACGTCTGAACAAATCTGAAAATGTTAATATACAGTAAGGTTGAGACGTAGAAGAGGTTTTTCTTTGTTCTTGTGGGAGAATTTATTTTCTTTATTGTGCGCCGCGCAAATGAAATGTAAATGTAGTGCTGAAATGTAGTGTCTATGGCCAAACGACTGAGCGGCTGCAAAACGCCGGCTTAACTTAACCGTTCGATGACGGACCACAATCAATTGTTTCATTCTTCAGTCAAAGGGGGAGGGGGATTTAGGGAAATAAATAAGGAGATGCATAGATTGTACAGATAAGCGAAGGAAATAAAAACGAAAATATTATAACTTAGTGCCGCTTTCGCTGAAGAGACTTTCTGTTCGCAGTGTACTATACAGTATGTACAGTACAGTGTAGACTGGCTGCTAACGTTGGAAACACGAACCGTTTTGTTGCGTAGGAATGAAGTAGACTCTCCTAATGAAGATCGTCTCTGCTAATGTCGCTTTGACGTCCACTGAGGTTTTTTATGGTTTCACCGCCGTTAGAATGAGCATACTAATGGTTTATCACGTTCCGCAGGAGCTTCGCCCATGCCCTATACCTCCAACCGGTCAAGATCAGAGTCGACAGTGATATAGAAGTTTACAATTCCTGAGATTTCAAGAGAAGATTGAAGTTAGAAGAAGCGCTCCTTGTGCAGTAAAGTCCTCCTGCAGCTTTGCTCGTCATGTCCGGGAATGCGAAAAGAGAAATTGAGCAGGACGCAACTGGTTGTTGCACGTGACACGTGTCGTTGCATGTTTTCAGCATTACCGTATACGTCGGACGAAGAGAATAATGATATTATTATTAACGGGGAACCATAGAGCGGTTCAGTAGTATTTGGCCTGTGTGAGAAGCACTGCAAGAAAACAGCAGAAAGGACAAAGAAAAACGAAAAGCAAATGAAAAATTATCTGAGATAATTAAAAACTGAATGTATAAGCGAACAAATGGATGAATTAAAGAACGAATTGACGAAAGAAAGAATGAAAGAATGAAAGAATGAAAGAATGAATAAAAGAAGGAATGAGAACCGTTGTTCAATTTAAAAGAACATCCAAGACCTTAAATGACATCACGTTAATCAGAGCGTAAAAGAGGAGTACGTGGAAAATATTTAAACTGCTGGCAAATTCATGTAGCGCCGATATTCACTGACATCAACCTTTTCGCCTTCTTTAAAACGTCTCAATGTTATATGTTATTCGCTAATATAATCCTATAAGACTGCGATTTCCGAGTCCCAGCAGTATAAGTGGAAACGCTGCGTTATTTGAAATGGTTAAATTGCAAGTTGTATTAGAGGAGAAGAATTTCAGGTGACGATGAATGTAGTGGCGATGCTGTCCATTGTGGAAACGATAGATAATAATATTTCAAGCGAATTAGAAATTCGTGTCATTAGCATGTCACCGGAGGACACATTAGGAACACTGCGGAGGTCACAACTCATGAGCTTAGAATCGCAATGACAGTTATAGGCTTACGGTTTCTGGTCTGTCGTGTTTAAAAAATCCTGTATCGCAATGATGTTGCTTCTCTAAACTCATGTAAAGGGCTATTCGTTAATTACGTCAACAAAATAGAGGGAAGGGTTTGAAATTTTTTACAGTTGTTGACAGGGAGAGGGGGTCAAGAGAAGTTGACGTCAACAATTTCACTCTTTACAAACAATCAGCAATAAGAAATTTCATGGAATACTATTTATTACAACGTAGAAAAGTCTGACAAGCAAAAAAGTAATAATTTTGACACTTGATGATAGAGATGTTAAGCAAAATGCATACCCTACCCCAAGACCCGTGGAAAAATTTAACCCTACCCTACCCGTGGCGCTATACCCTACCCGACCCGTACCCGATGTTCACTACCATCCCGTACCCGTACCTTTAACCGACTTTGGTTGGAATTTGGAGTTTTTGGATTTGGAATTTTGGACCCGTATTCGCGGGTAATTTACGGTATAAGTACTACAAGGACCTGTACATAGACCCGTGAACCAGTATCCGTTTCTAGAGACTATAGAGAGGCAATAGTGAAATAGGGGCTAGAAATTGGGATAACTATTCATTGCAAATAGCACGCATGTTTAGACTAGGACAGATCTAGTACTTAGAATCAGGATAATCAGTCAGCTAGCCTAAGCCGACATGAATTATGGGCTTGTTTAAAATATTTAGTAGATATCATTTATCTATGAGCAGGCATTAGAGCTCAAGTTAAACCACAAAACTTTACCAGAAGAACTTTCTCGGTCAAAGAGTCCTTGGAGGAGTCAGAGGACGCCATTATAGATTTATTACTGATGATGTCAGATGACGTCATCTGTATTTCTTTTATGTTTTCAGTAAGTAAAATGCATGCTGTCTGACAAACTGAACGCAATGTACAAGTTATACTAATACACTTTACTCAATATTATTTTTCTATTACTGGTTGCTAATTTGCTATAGTAGTGAGAAATGAAAATATAACTTTTCGGGTAAAACGGGTATACCCGTCCCGTAGCCGCTATACCCGTACCCGTAGCGCAATCAACCCGTAGACCCGTACCCGTAATATGTGTATTTACCCTACCCGTGCCCGTAGAAAAGTCTGGGTAGGGTAACCCGTAATAATTTTGACACTTGATGAGTAAAAGAATGAAGAGGTCATCACCGCACAAAAAATAATAACCTACTAAACTTTTTAGCGGGACCCGTCACTGATCTTAGGGAGTCAAAAGTTGTTGACATAATAATTATTATAAAAGTGTCTCTGCGTGACTCTCTGAAAGTTGACAGTTGTTGACAATGAGGGGAGGGGGTCAAAAATTGCCCCCAAATTGTTGACATAGTTAAGTGGACAGCCCCTAACCTTGATACGGGGCGCAGTCACCGCTTCCGTTTGTTTGACCTTCGAAGTTCGAACCCGTCGGGAAATCAGTCATCTTCTTTGAAGTGATCTAGCTGCATTGTGTTATGCGTTACAGCGAGGTATCTGATGCGCATCCGGCCCATTGCACCGGTAAGAATTTCGTCTGGCTGCGACGTTGTACGTCGTTCGTTGGCGGAGGAAGTAATTTCGACGCACGAATTACATTATTTTGCTTCTCGCTTTTCAACGGCCCGGTCAGCGGCGACTAAGATCCCTTCGTCGCTGCTGTGCAAACGAGCTATTTTCATAATGTTGCTGCATACATCAGCGGTAATTTAGTCTTCTCTAATGCAAGACATCGAATTCTCACGGTGAGACAACTTCAGTGGCGTAGCCAGAGGGGGATTTTGGGGTTTAGAAACCCCCTTGGCTGCAGGGTTTAATCTAGGCCGTTTCCGGGGAGAAAATTGCCCTTTTTCTACCCGGAAATTTCAAATTCCCCCGAAAATTTTGGCATACTACACCAACTAACAGCAGCCCCCTAGCAGAATTCCCCCGTCTTTGTCAGTTTTCCCTCCGGCTTTGTCAGTTCCCCGGAGTTCAGGAGTCTAGATTAAACACTGCTTGGCTGCCGCAAAAATATTTGTAATGAGTGTCTATGCATTTTTTGTATTGGGACGCGATTTTGGGGGTCAACCCCCCCCCTTGGCTACCTGGCTGTAGAAGAATGTAGTATGTAACGGTTTAAGAGATGACGACTTTTTTACTTGTCATCAGCATCTGGAAGGAAAAAATAGAGACGAGGAGATGACGTTATTCTGGCTTTGAGGAGATGACCTTTTTGGCTTGTCAAGATTTTCCGAAGTTCATCGCGGTCAAAACCAAAAACCAAACTCCCTTCCGGAAATCCTGGCTGCGCCACTGGACAACTTGGTGATACAGGTTTATATAACTTCAGAATTGTGCAACAACAAATACAACAACAACAATGACGATAATAATAATAATAATAATAATAAAAGTAATGTAAAAAATCGCGCCTTTGATCTATGATCTTTGAACACCTATTTGAACCGATGGGCTTCTCTAGATATGACTGGATAAGAGATAATAATCCAAGGCACGAAATTGAAAGAGAATTCATAATAGTTAATAATGATCGCGGCGCTGGAACGGCGGAGGTGGGGCAGGGGAGGGGAGATTTGATCATTCGAACGATGCAAGTAAGTAAGAAGCAGGAAAACAAACAGGTGCGCCGTATACGTACCTCGAGATACAGAGACTCTGTGATCACGTGACTCGAGGGAATGGCGAGAGAGGAACGATCGGAAAGAATCCAGTGACTTCCGAGGAAATGGATTCCCAGAAAAGACAGATTCTCCGATGACGAATTTGACATTTTAAATTTAATTTGCAGACGCCGGAAATTCCGAACTTCCCGATGCATTTCCGATTAATTGTGTCCAAATAGAAGGTCCGCAAAATTACTTAGGCCTATACTGTGCCCGGAAAAAGGAACCCCTTGATAATTATGAAAACCAACAATGTCAATTTTTCTTATAATTTGTTTTTCTATTCAAGACCTCATTTCAATTCTGATAGAAAATTAAATAGAATATGACGGAGAAAATGACGGCAGCCAAGAAATGATAGGTAGAAATATGTAGAAAACTGTAATTATAATCTGTGACAGCTGGCCGTAAAAGTTACAAGGCGTTCAAACGAATAAACTGATTCTAATGAAATTTTGCGCTAATGTCACAAATAGATGTCTTTTTATGTGTGTAAAAATTTGTCTAAATCGGTGCTGCTTCGAGGTAGTTATTGCGATATATGCTTAGGGGTTCTCTTTTTCCGGGCAGAGTCACTATGAACTGATGATTCGGTAATAAAATACGCATTAACAGACTTAGACAACGTCAACACTTTATGCATTAAGTAACGAATCGCTCAGCATCTTCACCGCCCGAGCGCAGTTAATGTTACATAGATAATTACATGTGACGCTTTAAATGAATCTCTCGACAGAGCAGGACTTTTCTTGGCAGATTTCGGTACATAGTTTTTGATTTAATCGTGATAATAAACAAAATAAACAATTAGCATTGTACAGTATAACTGCTGCTTGTCTTGTCTTCAACCGCGCAGATTGACTGCGTTTTGGACTATCCTCCTCCAGGCGTTACGACCTTTTGCCTTTCTTGTTGCCTGCTCTATAGTTGAGTCCTCTCCATTCTTTGATGTTGTCTTCCCATTGTGTTCTTGTTCTTGTTTTCTTTCTCGTGCTCCCGACATCATACAATACATTGTACGATTTCTATCTCTAGTGACTCCTGTTTTATTTGTACATGTGTCGCCAGTTAAAATAAGTGCTGCTAATTAACGTGAATGAAAGATAGTAATGAAAAGGTTGTTTCTGATTTCTGATCTGCGTCGTCGTTTATAATGATAATTATACAATCGCGGTTAGAGCGGCACATTTGTACTATCGTTATAACGAGGCTATACTGTACTGCGATCGATATTACTGTAGGGAATTTAAAGCATAGTCATGGTCGACTGTTTAATACTAAAGTTGGAAATACACAGGCATACGCTGGCCACCAGATCATGCTAATCTCGTTACCACGTTAGCTCCGTCTATAGTTGTTCGACTCCGAAGCCGAATTGAGAAATGAAAATGCAGAAAACGTCGGGTTTGAAATGTTTGCCTGTAACATTCTTTGAAGAAACCTTTTGCGCTGCTATGCACGGAACATCGATTCGGGTTTTTTGTGGGCGGGGAAGGGAGGGGATTACGCCCGTAACATTCCTAAAACGCCTGATTTATCCTCGGAATGCTTGACATTTTTGCGGGGCTTTCCTTGGATGGCTCATTTGTATTTCACTGCGATGTCAAACTTTTTACGAGATGTCCTTACGGGATATCATCGGAATGGGTCTCATTGATACATCCATTTTCGATCGTCCATACGTGTCCGAAAAAATTCATGGATTAGACGTTTCTACGACCAATTGCTTAATATATTGGCTTGAAATTCGCACGAACTTTAGTTTGCGATAGCAGAGTGAGAAGAAAGCTGCCATCAGCGTGACTTCCAAATTGTTCTTGTTCAGCTTTAATCCCCAAAAGGTTAATGATTTTTGTTCATTCTAAAACTGTTCAACGCCTTATTGTAGCTTAGAGACACAAAATGAATGGCGTACTTGGATGATCAGATGTCCACATAACACCGTTACAAAAATCTTACGGTCTCTTTTCACGACTCGTTTAGTTTTACTTTTAACGCATTGAAGCTATAATTATTATTTTCAACGGTCAATTGGAAATTTGTCCTTGAAAAATTTCATCTTTATCAATTAAAAGGTTCATTTCTTTACTACCGCATGCACCCCAAGAATATTATTAGCAAAGAACTTCGCAGCGAAGTTCATCGCGATCACTATCATAAACCACATTGCACTGCATCTATATCGCCTGAAACAGCTCCGCTGCATGCCTATAAGGCTAAGCAATAGGGATCTAACTATGAGAGTTTTCGTCTATATAAGAAAGGTTCATGTTTTACCACTGCACAACCAAGAATATTGTTAGCAGTACATAAGAATAGGCTTGGCTCTATACTATATTGCCTTGATTGTTGCGCCGGGGTCTGTTGACAATTTTGAAAGAAATCACTTTTCGACGAACTTTTTAAACTTCATTTGCTTTTGATATTTGGAATAGAATCATCGAATATACATACATACATACATACATACATACATACATACATACATACATACATATATATTCGGACTTTTATCTGCTTTTATCGGAGACGCATACATTTTCTTTAGAAACGTCCAGCCTTGGCTTTCAGTGGAATCGAGTTGTTCGTTGTCGTATTAGAAAACCCATTAAAGCTCTAGAACGATGATGTTGTTGAAATGGAAACATCTGCTCTGAATACACTTTGAATCGGAGCACGAAAGCATTGCGACATCTACATGTATAGAATGTCGATACAGAGTCAGAGGAAGGTGACCTTAGCGCGAGCTGCAGTCTTGCCTAAGCAATTATTTGTCTCTATACTTGATATTGAATATTGTGCGAAGGCAGATATGCTGTTCAACTGCTCTGTCATTATAATGAGCTGTTTCTACTTCCAAGTAGAATCTTTTTTGCACTTCTGAAGGGTGCAAAGACAATCGAATATTTTAAAGCGCATTTGCATGTTTCATTTGCGTGCGCTTCTAAACGTACATGCGGTATTTAGTCATCATTAAACATATCAACAACTGTTAATAAAACTGTCTTCTTAATTGCGTTGATCAATACGATAATGTTCGTCTGTGCTTGGACAGCTACGATAATAATTAATTAATTCACTAGTAGTTGAGAACCTTCGACCATTCTGCTAAAGATTTTATTAACTTCAAATTTTGAAAAGTTATTTTCCGACGGTTTAGAAATAATTGTGAATCTAATATTTCGTGCTCTGCTCAGTCTATTTGGCCTAGCTGTCCAAGCTTTAATAATAATAATAATAATAATAATAATAATAATAATAATAATAATAATAATAATAATAGTAATAATAATAGTAATAATAATAGTAATAATAATAATAGTAATAATAATAGTAATAATAGTAATAATAGTAATAGTAATAATAAAAAAATAATAATAGTAATAATAGTAATAATAATAATAATAATAATAATTGGATTTTAAGTGGCTTTAATAGTAGGATTTCTGCCTCTAATCCTTCAAATCTGAAATTGCTAGCTGCTAAAAGGTTTACGTCAATAATATTGCTGACAAAACATCGCTCTTCAAAATAACGTGAAAACTGAATGCAGTTCACTATTCCAAAGACGCAAAATATGCCATTTTGGCATGTTTAAAGTTTCAATCCAAAACCATAACCCGTAACCACGTAGGCCCACTCCTAAAACAAAAAATAAGCCCTTATCGCATTTTAAATAGTGCTGTTACGGTTTCACCTCGAGCAGTCTCGGTCGGTTTCGGTTCGGTTTGGACCGAAAAACCGCGGTTTCAGTTCGGTTCGGTTTTTTAACCCTAGGTTAGGTTAGGTTAACCTAACTCTAACCCTAGGGTTAGCGATAGGTTAACCATAACCCTATGACCTCTTTTTGCTTTCAGGGATTTTGGAGAGAAAAAATGATACAATTATGACCTCTTTTTTGCTTGTCAGGGTTTTTCGAGAGGAAAAATACAATAATGACCTTTTGAGGACTTTAATAAGAAATAAAAATAAAATGACGTTACGCGATTTTTGAAAATGGGGTCGGCCCGTTGTGACGTCATATTTTAGGGGGTCCGACGTTGCGGGACGTTGCGGGACGTAGGGGTAAAAAGTGACAAATTCGCGTGACGTCATTTATGGACGGCCCCTTTATTTAAGTAACCTCTTTTCAGCTGATGCAATTGCCAATAGGCCTAATTTTAAACTCGGCACGATTTAAAGTCAATTAGAAGGCATTACTGCACGTGTGAAAGCCACTAGGGGCACTAACAGGGCTTGAACCCGCTCCGTTAGCCTCAGGGATATTTCTAGGATTGTGGATTTGGGGGTGGGGGTGTCTACCTCAATTTTGAAGGTGTCCGGAGCTAATTGGCATTCCACACTAAACTGGCACTGCGCGACACTACTAATGCAGCCATTTTAAAATTGTCTTTACTGATTTCAATAATGACGTCAGACTCTGACTCATCATAGAAATATAGACATGCCAGAAGAACAACACTCGTTATTTTAGCGTTTAAAAGCTGTGCATTGATTGAACTACATTCAAAATGCATTAAATGCATTTAATGCATTGAAAAAGGAGATCATAGGGTTAGTGTTAACCCTAACCCTAACCTAGGCTAGGTTAGGGTTAGCGTTAACCCTAACCTAGGGTTAAAACGGAAGAAAACCGTCCAATTTGCATGGTCAAAACCGCGGTTTCGGTTCGGTTCGGTTTTGACCGAAAAACCGCGGTTTCGGTTCGGTTCGGTTAACCGTAACAACACTAATTTTAAAGAGCGTAGTCCTGTGGAAATCGCAGCGATTTCTACAGGCCTACGCGATACTTGAAGCGCGATATAATTGAAGTCTACCCTGGTATTACATTAGTAGACTCGATTCAAAAATCTTCTTCCTCGCAGTTTTTATACCGCTCGTTCGCAACTGAAATCCGACGAATTACTGTTTTTAATACAAGCTGGCCATCCCATACAGCTGGCTCTAATGCATCTTACTTAAAGAGAATTTGGTCGACAGAGGCGCCACCTGTACTCCGAGGATTACAATCTTCAGCGACTTATGCCGGTCATCCCTTTGCAAATGGTCTCTTGACCCCAGACACCAGAGGGTCAACTCAACGCGACAGAAATGTCGCCAGGAGATTGCATTCGATTATTAAACTTTGATAAGAGCGTCTTAATGCAAAGAAATAATCGTGAATTCTATTCTGGAAACCGACAGAAAATCGCAAAACACCAATTTTTTCATTTGCTTTTAGCCATCTCAGATTTTATTTTTAAAAAAATTATGCCTTGATAACATCTGACTTGTAAACCGAACATCAAATAAAAGTTACTAAAATGTGCTGAATGTGATGATTTTCATTTTTACTACTACTACTACTACTACTACTACTACTACTACTACTACTACTACTACTACTACTACTACTACTACTACTACTACTACTACTACTACTACTACTACTACTACTACTACTACTACTGCTACTGCTACTGCTGCTGCTACTGCTACTGCTGCCACTGCTGCTGCTGCTGCTGCTGCCACTGCTGCTGCCACCACTGCCACCACCACCACTGCCACCACCACCACCACCACCACCACCACCACCACCACCACCACCACCACCACCACCACCACCACCACCACCACCACCACCACCACCACTGCCACCACCACCACCACTGCCACCACCACCACCACCACCACCACCACTGCCACCACCACCACCACCACCACCACCACCACCACCACCACCACCACCACCACCACCACCACCACCACCACCACCACCACCACCACCACCACCACCACCACCACCACCACCACCACCACCACCACCACCACCACCACCACCACCACCACCACCACCACCACCACCACCACCACCACACCGCCACCACCACCTGCCACCACCACCACCACCACCACCTGCTGCCGCTGCCACCACCACCACCACCACCACCACCACCACCACCACCACCACCACCACCGCTGCTGCTGCCACCACCACCACCACCACCACCACCACCACCGCTGCCACCACCACCACCACCACCACCACCACCACCACCACCACCACCACCACCACCACCACCACCACCACCACCACCACCACCACCACCGCCGCCACCACCAGCACCACCACCACCACCACCTGCACTGCCACCACCACCACTGCCACTGCTACTACTGCTACTGCTGTTTCTGCTGTTACTGCTGCTACTACTGCTACTGCTGCTGCTGCTGCTGCTGCTGCTGCTACTACTACTACTACTACTACTACTACTACTACTACTACTTGGACCATATTTTGTGATTATATTACCAATTACCCGTTGTCTATATTTTTTTATTATTAGGCATATTTATTTGTTTTGCTAGACCCTATATTCATCCGAGCAGGCCTATTTGGCAATGAGTAAAGCAAAGCGGGCATCCATCTGTAAGCTATAACCGAAGTATGTGAATATGCATAACTTGGAATAAAGGGCACAGAATATTTTACTTTTAGGGGCCTGTATGATTTTGCATATCCGAATTAATTGAAACTAGAAAAGCCTAAGCAACCAAACTGGCGCATTACGAGGGATAAAATTCGCCGAATATTAACGCCTTTATTTCCGAAATTAGGTCGATTGCCTTCGTCAAAAAGTTCTTTCTCCGTTACGCTGACACGTAAAAAAATCGCCTTTCATGTGACCTATTGGCCTTCCCTGTAATGCCGTAATGCCCGTGCAACTTCGTTGATAACTTCCTTCTCGTTAGCTGTTAGATATTGTCACTTAGCAACGAATTATTATTGCGCAAAAATGAATAATATTACGGTGTCCATCGCTTCTGGAAAGATCACAAATAACCTCGATCGTTATACACAGACGCTTCGTTCGATTGTATACGGGCGAATCTGTTTCATCTGCTATTCATACAATGACCCTTCATTCGCGAAGAGACACAGCGGAATGGGACTCGTGATATCTCGGCGAAAAAAGTCTTGGTATACCCGAGGAGCGACGACTTGATTTGTATAAGAAGAAATCATCAGACAAATAAGAAACAGCCAAACCAAGCGGAGGCGACGATGAAAAGAGCAGAGAGCGGACGGAGGGACATTCAGCAAGCGGGAACGTCGAATATCCGGTTGCGAACCTAATTAAACTCCGACTCCTACAAAACAAGACGAAAAATCGAGATGACAGAAAACGTGAACACAGAAAAACTGCATTGAAAGGAAACCGAGAGCAGTTTCGGCGTTAGCAGAATCGAAATGAATACAAGAGAACTGGCGAACGATGCCGATGATCTGGTTGCGTGCAATTTAATATGATCGTCTCTAACTAAATTCCACAGCTCCCCGTTCGTGATAAGTAGTAGGCTAAGCCAGCACAAGCTGACGTTAGATGCGATAGATTGGACTAACTAGATTATCGAGTCTGTCGTCCAAAGATTATACATTATCTTGGCTTCGGCTTTCTTCTAAAAAGTATCAAGGTTGCTTTCTATACAAAAATAGAGCATCAGTGTTTATTCTAGACATTCTCTGGGGGGGGGATTTCTCCAAGTTTTAAACTCTTCCAATTTTTTATATGTTGGCTGGGTGGATGGAAATTTTCCCCAAAAGTGTGGAGACTCAGACCTTGTCCCCCCCAACATTTCAAAGTCCCCCAATGTCAAGGTGGCTAGAATAAACGCTGGGAGATCATTCTCCCCTCATCGGCGTCCATCTATGGCACTCCCAATCCATCCGCAAATGATCCGGTCAATTCGAGAATATCAGTCAAAGCAGAGATGTCCATGGGTCCACATTTTAGAACCCAATCCAACCCAACCCATCAACTCTCCAAACAATAATAGCCGATAATAGGTTTACTTGACCCAACCCAACTCAACCCACTGTAATACTAACTAACAAGCAACAACTTATCTTTCAGATCTGGCCTCAAAACACATCTGTTTGACTTGGCTTACGCCCCTTAGATTACTCTCCCGCCGTTTCGGACTGATCTTCTGGCTTGACCTGGCTCTAATTCTACTTGGATTTGGTGCGCCATCGGCTGATACCCTGGGCATTATGATTGTGGCGCTATAGAAGTTGATTGATTGATTGAATGCATTACAGTTTCTTAAGTTTTCTGACCCAGCCTAACCCACCATTTATTTGAAAAAGTCTGACCCAACCCAACCAATGGGTTAACCCAACCCATGGACATCTCTGAGTCAAAGTGAGAAATACAGATAACGAAGAAGAAAGCGCCAATTGGAAGATATGCGCTTCAACTTTTCAGGCATCGATCCCTGAATGCAATGGTGATAGGCCTATCTTGATATTCACAATTATTCAGTGATAGACTATCCATCCATCCATCATCCATCATCAAAACCCATAACCTAACACTAACCTAGGATACTGTCATGCAAAACGTAACTATGTTAATCATCCATCCATCCATCGATCCATCCAAGCATCCATCCATCCGTACCATCTATCCATCCATCCATCCATCCATACATTCATACATACATCCATCCATTCATACATACATCCATCCGTCCATCCATCCGTCCGTCGATTTATTTGCTAGTGGTCAGTCTGTGGTCTTGCATTCTGTGTTATTAGGACCCGGATGTGTTCAAGACATCAGCAGCGCTCGTCAAAAGTCCGGCGCGATTTCTTCTCCCTATTATCCGCAGACTTATCCGAGCGACTTCGTCTGCAGATTTCGATTCGTGGGCGAAGCCAGCGAGAGGATCCAGATCGTCTTCGCAGCCATCAATCTAAACTACATGAACGGCGACGCCAACGAACCGCTGACGTAAGTCAGAGCTGTGCTGGAGGCGGTGGGGGGAGGTGGGGGTAGGAATTTGAAATGGAGGGAGAGGGGCTAAATACCCAACGAACTACGGCACTTCTGGTGTGCTGAGAGCAATGCGGCCCTTCTCTAAATAAATTAGTTGCATGCAGTTACCAGTGGCTATTCTAGCCACCTAGACATTGGAGGGAGTTAAACAAATTTTGGAGGTAAAAGACACTCGGGAGGTCATTCTACTTGCCAAAATGTCAAAATTTGGGGAGGGGAATTCAGACTTGGGGAAATTTCCCCAGAGAAGGCCTAGAATAAACATTGTGCGGTTACTGAACAGATATATGGGGGTGGGGGGGGGGTGGGCTGAGCCACCCATAACCCAACACAGAGATGGACATGGGTCCATTTTTTAGAACCCAACCCAACCCGACCCATCAAATCTCCAACCCAACCCAACCCAACCCATGCCGGCAATTGCAAGTATTCACCCAACCCAATCCAACCCACCCAAGCTTCAAGTAAACATATTCAGCAAATTTATTGCTAAGCAACAATTTGTCAAATACTTCATACAAATCATTTTTAAAAATTACCTCTCACATGTCGCTGTAGGGCCTATGTTTTCCGCCATTATAATTATCACTGGCGTGCAAAGGAAGGTAGATGTCCGTGTTATAATTTGTACTTATACTATCTAAAATTCAGCTTCAAATGTTGACAGACTAACGAATAAGAAACCCTAGAGCCATTATAGCATATGCTAAGCAAGTTCGCACGCACTCCCACGCAGTAGCTCATAAATGTTATTGGATTCAATAAGGGGATTAAGATGGATTTACAGTGGATGGTTCAAAGAAAGTTACTTCGTTCAAAGAAAGTTACTTCCTTCTTTCATCAATTTCGACTCTCGATTCCAATGCCTTGAATTATTTACTTCCACCGGTCTTATGCAAATATCTCGTGGCTGCGGATCAACATTTACCTATAGGCATATGACGCTGCACAATATCGAGAAAGCAACGGCCACAACGGCGAGGGGGTTTTATGTATCAAAGGAGATAGACTTATGCCTTTAATGCTTTATTATATAGGAACAACTGTGTTTGGATCAATAGAACCAGGGGCTCAAGACAGTTCTGAATATAACCCCCCACCCGCCAATCGCTTAACTAAGAGCCGTCATAAGCCAGTATTGCCAGCGACAGTTCGGCGGCAATTTGTTACATGAAAATGCGGAAAACGATAACCATTTTTTTATAACCAATGTATGGTGTGTGCACTGGGCCACGTGCAAATCAGCGTTTTGCAACCCAACCCAACCCAACCCACCACAACTGCCTAAATTTATGACCCAACCCAATCCAACCCAACCCAACCCAACCCAACCCATGGGTTAACCCAACCCATGTCCATCTCTGACCCAACACTGATGTGACTTTCAGTTTTACTCATCTGATCTCGTCTATGCTGCGGAAATACTTTATTTATAGCGAAATCTAGTTTGCTATACGTTGCGTCGTTTACCACCAAAATTGCGTTGATTGTATCTTAGGCCTATATTCGCCGGCGAAAAAGAAACGAGAATAAAACACACGAGGAAGAAGCGGTAAAGTAGAAAAGAATGAAGCATGAGAATCTAAAGAGAAGAAGAATAGAAGAAAAGGCGGAGAGAGAGACTAAAAAATAAACAGGTTATAAAGAGGAAGGAGAAAAGAAAGACTGACGAACTGAAAGGAGAAATATAATCAAAATCACAGGAAATACAAATTTTCTGACACGAAACTGTATGAAACCTCTTCTTAATCGACAGATCCAGAGATCGTCTTAAGAGCATTAAATCGATGTCGTTATAAGGGGGTCGACCAGACTCAGGGCATAAAACACAAGTGCAGAAAAGAAAATGTGCACGCGCTATTTGCAGAACAGTATAGAATACGATGTCGGCGCAAGCGTTATCTTAACCTGCACGCATACAATGAAACAGTGTATTAGCGACGACAATATGATCTCTTCGGCGACAAGTCGCGCTGTCTTTGCGGCATGACGGGCGAAGCCACTTGCATGTCTGCATACATGAGGCGTATAAGTAGTGACGAGACGTGACGTGAATGGTGCATCCTGTGTTCTGCTGACGTCAACGGAAATTTCGAACGAAGACGATCAATGCATTTGTAATAGAGAGACAGGATCTCTGGTCATGTGTATATATATGTACATTCTCGTACAGGTAGAACTGTTTGTCATGCATTGGAATTAACAGTCGCCTGCTCATTAGATTATTTAGAAATCGCCCATTCCGTCATTACACTAATTCACTCACTCACTCACTCAATCCATCCATCGATTCAATCCATCTGATTCATTCCATCCATCCATTGAAATTCATCCAAATGGCCAGGGAAGTAAGAGACAGTATAAGAAGTGAAGGACCTCATTCAGTAGGACCTATGGTATGGAATGACGGAAGGAAAGAAAGAAGAAAATCCATCCATCGATTCAATCCATCCACCTACTAATCAACACATCCATTCATCCATCCATCGCTCCATCCATTCGTTCAGTTGTTCGCTCGCTGTGGTGCATTCTTTCATTATTAAATGAATTACTTAAATCATCCATTCGCCAATTTATTAATCCAGTCAACGACACACTCGCGGGCTAATACTCGGTTATTTGTCAATAAATTTATTTTGTTCATTGGATCAGTGGCGACTCCAGGATTTGGCAAGTGGGGGCCGTTGGGGTGGCAACTTCTAATCATGGGTGAGGGGCAACCATTTGTTGTTAGGTATGTAGTATTAAGTATTGGGTCACAACAGAGGAGCCACTGGGGGCAGGCACTCAGTATGGAGGAACGGGCCCCGGGTCCCCCTGTGGAGCCGCCACTGCGTTGGATAATGCAGCCACCAGGGCTTGAGACTCCGATTACCAAAGAATTGGCGTGTCCAAACAGGCAGGAATTTAGTCAAATCGTAATTTTCTATGAATTTTAAATCATTTATGAATATTAGAAGATCCAGACATGCCATCTATACTGCGGAATTTAACAACTCCGAGAAGGCCGAACTTTGGCGACAGGGCCTTTATTCGCTTCTGCATCTTCACGACTTCCTGCATGACACTTGGATTGCCCGCAAGCATTTCAGTTGTCACGCATTGATGAAATCGAAATCGATGCGCGCAAAAAGATTGGGAGCTTTTCACATTTTGAGATGTTCAGATTTCGGACATACGCTCGCACGTCTGAATTCAGGGAAGGAAGGGAGGGGGCTTGTCTCGCTCTGCCCGAGTCAATGTCCGTGATGGATGCACACGTGCGGTCTATTTGGATCGCTCTGTGGACGCAACTGTCGTGCCGTAAAAATACGCAGAGGTTCAGGCCGCGGCGTAGTTTTAACGATTTCGGGGTTTATTTACTGGTTAAATTTGACGTCGTCGGCTCTTTTCTCCGCCATATTCACTCGCCGCTCTGCGACGGTCGAAGTAAAGGCCACCGGAGCGTGCCTGTCCTCATAGGGACAGCCGAATAATTTTCATCGACACAGGTCGACGGGCATCGCCGTCGTCTGCCTAAGAACGACCGTAAAAAGGAGAGCGGGGCGCCGCCAACCACCTTGAGATGTTTCTCATAAGATCGTCGTCGATATGTCAGGCTTCCTTTTCGGGATGGGGAGAGAGGGAGACCTGGCGGGAGCCCGACTGACGGCCCGGAAACTAGTGCGGCTTCCCTGGACGTCGACGGTGGCGTCGGCGAGGGGGGCGTCGGCGGGGGGGGGGTATCGGTTGGACCGCTGCACTTAGATAGACTGAGAAGACTTACTGTTGTACATCTTAGCAGATTTCATGACATCCATAAGCGGATGATAGCGACCTTTACGAACCCCTTTGGATGGTCACATGTAGGTCTAATCTGTCGTCAAATCTGGATCAACGCGCGGTTTATCTCTCTCTCTCTCTCTCTCTCTCTCTCTCTCTCTCTCTCTCTCTCTTGCTATTGAGAAAAGGACCGTGCTCAATTGAACCGTTTAATCGTTTCCTCACTGTATACTTGTCTGAAAATTCTCGAACGTAACAGAACAACCGATTAATTGTATATCAAGGCGAGCTAAACAACCTATATTATCTATAATATTAAGATCCTTATCTGTATGTCTCTCTGTTACCTTCAAGCGTTCTGATTGGTTGACTGTTGGTAGACGGTTTAGACCGTTTAGTCCTTACGTCGCGATGCGTTGGTGGACGATGTTCGAAGACGACGTTGCTATTGGTAACAATTGTTCGTAGAACCGGTTTAGTCGAGTCATTGCAGCGTCAGAGGGCTGGGCGTGCGACGACGTTGCTATTGGTAACAATTGTTCGCAGCCTGAGGTAGTTGCAACGTACATTTTAACGTACACAAAAAATACGTGTACAGCGTCACAAATGGCCACAGTTGCGTGATTTTAACGTACATAGGCCTAATTATTACGTGGCGCAGAGCTTGGCTAGGTGGCGATCATTGAAATGTTGTTCAGCATGAATTCAATGATTGGGTATTAGGTATAGGTATTTGGGTATTAGGTATAGGTATTGGATTAGTATTATCCTGCACTGCGAGCGAAGCGAGCGCGAGCGAAGCGAGCATCTTTCTAGTAATTAATTAAAGGCATTAATTTTATGGAATATATGAAACCATAACTATAACCATTGTTTTATCCAGGCCTGTTAGGGGATCCCCAACCTCAAATCTCCCCTCCCCCAAAAAGAAAAAAAATTGTTCAGCAGTGACACATTTTTGCATTGAACTCTTCCCCTCCAGCCAAGTCAATTTGCCCCCAAAGGCCTGGATTCTGGATACAACCCTGACTATAACTAAACGACTAATTACAAATAAGAAAAAGTTTAAATACTGTAAGTAGCTCTTACTTAAACAAATCGATGAGGTGAGTTTATATTCGAGTGAATATATGGAAGAATGGGTTAGAATACAGGTGCAATATTTTTATTTGCGCCAGAATAGACTTAAAAGACAACATTCGAGCAATGCGAATTTTAACTTGTTAGCAGTTCTAACGGAAATTTTTGCGTTTCTACTTTCTAAAGGTGCGAAAATATGGACACGGTGACTGCGAGCACCTGGGACGATGAGTCCAACAGGTATAGCACCATCGGCGTCTACTGTGGTAGCAAAATTCCACCGCAGCTCATGAGCAGCACCAATCGGATGCTAGTTACCTTCACGAGTCTCAGCTACTCCAGCGGTGGGGGCACTGGCTTCCAGGCCAACTACTATTTCGTAACAGGTAGGCATTAGGGGCCGTCCATAAAGTACGGCACGCTCGAGGGGGAGGGGTCTAGGAAAAGTGTGACAGTTTGTGACAGGGGAGGGGGCGTCAAAACTGCCAAAAGTAGCGTGGCATACTTTATGGACTGTCGCTTAAGGGTGGTATAGCAAGTTTTTTTTGAAAAATCCATTAATTCTAAGATTAAAATTTCAAATCGCATGTAGTGAGCTTACTATGCGCGTCGCCAGTTGGGTTCTAGCTGTCATAATTGTAAAATAAATTTCTGGTGCTGCAAATTTTTTGCAAGGACCAGTGGCGGTTCCACGTGGGGGGATGAGTAGGGATGCATCCCCCCGCCGGACTTCCGGAATTACTTTTTTGCTTGTGAAACCTATTTTTGGGTAAAAGTCGAGTAAAACTAACTGCGAATTACCCATTTTGCTTGTCAACCTATTTTTCGGTAAAAGTATATTCAAATTAGGGATAAAATTCCCATTTTCAGCCTTTTTCGGCAAAGTTTATTGGTTTTCCCTCTATTTTCATCCCCCACCAATTCTCAATTCTCTATTAATTCATTTCATCCACCACCAAGAAATCCTGGAACCGCCCCTGGCAAGGACAGTCAGCATAATATGTGAGCATCACATAAAGCATACGAAATGACAGCGTAACTTAGGCCCTGAGTAAGCAAATTTTTGCCTATGCAGGATGCTAAGGCAGACCTTTATAAGTAAATATTTGGGAAACTGCTGAGGGGTAAATTGTGTTAAAACAACATGGCTGCCAAAGAGTTAACGTTAGCGTCATGTACTTGCGTAGTTGTAGTTATTGCGTGAAAATGGTTACTTGGTTTTGACGTACGCAATCTCACTGCGACAACGAACGATGCATAAATTTTAAACGACATAAAAGCTCAGGAATGGAATGTACTTAGCGAAATCTTTGACCCTAATCGCGTTCAGTGCTTGGCCTGTTAACAGGGAAACAATAGGGAATAAAGATATCTCGTGTCTCAATCTACGCAAATAAGTTTATCTGCATGCATCAGTGAACTATTGTAATCGGTATCCTTTAGACTGCCTAACATACAATAACCGATTGCATAATCGATTTCAACTCAATGCTGAAGACGACGTTGATAATTATGTTTGCCTATAGACTATGGAATCAAAACGGGAATACAGGACCACCAAGTCGGTGAGAGAATTATTGCAAATAGCAAATTCGCATCAGTTTCATTACCGAATTATTACTGAATCAAAGAGAACACATTGAGTGAGCGCATATCTTGAGCTACATGAACTCACTTGAACGCAACCATGTCAGGCACCCCTCCCCCTTACTGCATGGAATTGCCGGGTAAATAGCTATTTTGAGTGTTTTTCCGCCAGTCTGCGTTTCCAGTTTGCGTCCTTTTCCTGCCTTTTTATAGTTCAAAAGTAACCGGCGCTGGGTGATTACTGGTTTTTCCTAAGCCGTTTTTTCCATTAAAGCGACCTCCTTACGAAACCTTTCAAGGCTTCTGTACCTAGGTTCTCTGTAAAGAAAGCCTACTGTCACAGTGGAAATAGAATCCTCGCTGTCACGTAAGTTACACTTTGTGGTTTCACGGGCTGTAATTTCATGTTCTGTAGTTGCCATGGTGAGGGCAACAACAGCAGTCATATAGGTAAGATATAGGTAAGATGCCAATGGAAGAGAAATGCTGTGGAGACGGAGATGGTAGAATTAATAGCGCACAGCGAGTTGTCACGACTTAAGGATTTCTTAAGACAATCGGACGACTCTACGTAAGCAATGAATAGGCTATTAGAATCCATCGATGGTCATTCCTTCACAAGCTATCAGCGCAAGACCCTTGAGTAATAGATTGGACATTTCAAATCATGGATGTAAAAAACGATTTTTATGTTTTTTTTATTTTCTCTTAAAAACATGTTATTAATGTTTTTTAAAAGTCCCTTATGTTTTTTATTTTATTTCCTGCATATCATTTTATATCAATTTCTTAGTCCTGAGCATCCTCAAATTTTGCTATCAATTCATTTTAAGCGAATTCGGGCTCATCTTCTTGGTGATGCTGCAGAATTAATATAGCAAGGAATCACATATTCAAGTCAGTCAATTTTATTTCAATATATGTCAAATGTGACACGTGTATGGATGGTAAATAAAGGACTGTAAACGAGACCAATGTTTTTAATGATTTAATATTTTTCTAAAATCATGTTTTTCATGTTTTTTAAAAATTTTAATATTTATGTTTTTTACATCTATGTTTCAAATTGACCGCCAATCAGTCTGTGGCAATGTTACCCTCTCGGACCAAGCCCATAGACTATATAGCGCCCCATTCACACAGAAGGCAGCAAAGTAACTTGCTCAATCTTCTTCCGAATATATATCTGCAGGCATAGACATTCCAGTAGAAATACTAAAACATGCAGGGGGTCCAAATATCATTCGCTCTTGATGAAAAAAATCAGATGAAGAAAAACTTTGATGATGTCATCTACGGTGTGTCTTAGAGCGCAAAGACGACAGAGAGAGACAGAGAGAGAGAGAGAGAGAGAGAGAGAGAGAGAGAGAGAGAGAGAGAGAGAGAGAGAGAGAGAGAGAGATAGTCACTGGGATATCTTCTTGCACTTCATGCCAGGCAACGCAACAAAGTATAGCCAAACTTTTTATGGAATTCACTGTCCGCGGATGTGACAAAAGCAAACTATATCGGATTATTTACAAATAATCTGAAGACACTCTTATTTAATATCGCATATAAGTGACACGTGTCAAAGCGCTCTTGACTTTGGCCTTTGCCATGCCTACTGCGCTATATAAATATTGTCTAAATAATAATAATAATAATAATAATAATAATAAAATATCTTCATGGTAACATACACCATGTGAAGAGTACTTGTCCAGTGGTGATGTACTTTATATAATTCTTCTTCTTGGCCGATAGTTTATACTTACAGGTGTATCATTACTCTACTCCCTGTAGACTCATTAAGCACTGTAGGCATTTAACATTTCGTAACTCCCTTCTATGATAGGCATAGATGGTACTCAGCATCTGCATTCGCACAACCACTGTATCTTGCTACGATGATAGTATCTAGTTTACTGTACTATTATTTTATGCAAAATGTGTCGTCACAGTTTGTGATAACGGCAAATGTACCGCAGTCATTTTCATACATATGTCTGTGGCAGAGATATCATGGCAGGGTCACATAAAACTTATACGCAAATATTTGTTTTATCGACTATGAAGCCAAATGAACCGCTAGCAAAGATATCAGAAATGCTGAAGATCGATGAATGCGCCTTTATACTCCACCCCATCCACCCATCAACTTCTCTACCGATATTCTGACAACTCATAGTAATTTACAAACGCATAAGCACACGCGGAAACCAATCATCCTAAAACACCGTCAATGTACATTGTACAGTAATGCACAAATATGAACACGCACTGAATAATAATAATAGGCCTAATTAAGATATTCTGGTTGTTAATAAAATTACAAAAAGAATCACTCGAAATGCTGAGCGCAGCATTTCGCCGCGGTCAACGCTCGAATTGCTCCGTTTATGAAAATATACGCAGTGGCAGAATTGATTTTCTTGTATAGAACACGATTTTCTTCATCAGTAATTTCTAAAAGAGCCCGTGTTTTTCATAATATATACTTTATTAATTATTAGTACTTCGATTTTCTTTCCAACTGATCAGTAAGGTTTTGCGTTCGATGCATGCATTGTTTGCGCCTCCGGTGTGTCAAAGATTGTCGATTCATCTACAACAGCAACAGAGTAACGGAAGGCCCGTTTACGTCGCCCAACTACCCCGGTCTCTACCCGCGCAATACCACCTGCGAGTATCGCTTCTACGCCCTATCGCCGCAGGAGCAGGTCTACATATCGTTTCGCTACTTCGACGTCGAGGGTATTCCACCGCAGTAAGTAAGCGCACGTATCAGCGACGAGTCTGCTATAGGAGTATCCAGAATAATCTCTATGGTCACTGATCTATGGGATTCTATTCTATGCCCACCAGCAAGGAATCTGCTTCTGCCATTGGCGTCTATTAATAGACAACAATGGTTTCTATGGTTTCTGCCCACCAGTGGGCGGAGCAACCGGACCTTGTTGGTAAACACTGGATACCCCTATTAATCAATTAATTAATCAATCAATCAAATTTCTACACGGAGTTTACAGGACAAGAGCGTTTTGCAACACATTGAATTAAAAAAAATTAAGATTTTTCCGATACGCTGTGGAATATTCGCGACGGATTGCTAATTATTATTGGCGTCAGGAATAACGCCTCTCCAATATCTGTCGCGAGAATTTCAAATAATCGAAACTGCAAAATGCAAGAATGCTGCTGCAAGAGAAAAAAATAATTTTAGAGATTGAGTTCGTCAATCGACATCATATTTTCGACAGGCAGACAGAGCATGAAAACAGCGGACGAGGCCATAACAGGAGATGATCTCGGCCGAACTAATAGGAAATCCCGCGACGCACGGCTTAATATAAAAGCTGTTTGCGGCGGAAAACGGATTTTCTCAAATGAGTACAATTTCCTTTCCCCAAAAGCGGCTCAGCTGAAACCTTTGCAGACCGTCATAAGCTCACACTTTGGCTGGAAGCATTTTGTGTAACTACTGCGGATGTGTAAACGGCGGCAACATTAACAGCGGAGATGGCTGTCAGTGGCGGCGGCAGTGACGGAGGTGGCAGTGGCAGTCGATGCAAGTTTTAGATACAGAGTTACAGACTAGAAAACCAGCTTTTTGTCAACCGGTTGTCGGGTCTAATATCTTGGACTTGTCATGTCATGTCATGAAGCCGTCGTCGCTATGCGAAGGTTGGCCGCAACGTTGAACAATAATTCTCCACTGCTTCCTTTTTCTAGCTGCTTTCATTAGAGGAGCTAATTTCACGTTAGAACATGTCATGATGTTGTCTATCCAGCTGGTTCTTGGATTTTGACTGGTTTTATTCGGTTGGGGTTTGATATCTTCGGTTGATGCAACATTATAAAGTGGCGCTCTAGAAGTTGATGATTGGATGAATTGAATAAAGAAGTTGCAGTTGCAGTGGCAATAATAATAATAATAATAATAATAATAATAATAATAATAATAATAATAATAATAATAATAATAATAATAATAATAATAATGGGATTAAAATCATTCTACAGTAACAGTAACGGCACAACAAGTTTAAATAGAATGCATAATAATAATAATAATAATAATAATAATAATTATATAGTATCAATAGTAGTAGTAGTAGTAGTAGTAGTAGTAGTAGTAGTAGTAGTAGTAGTAGTAGTAGTAGTAGTATTTAAAGTAGACCAACCAGAAAGTAACCTACAGCTGCGACGGCGATGATAATAGCTATGATAATAACGATGATGGTGGTGGCGGTGATGATGATGATGATGATGATGATAACAATGGTAATGATGATGATGACGACGACGATGATGATGATGATGAGAACCAATTTCGTCTGTATGTTGACAGTTGCAGCGATGCATCTATGAGTGATTATCTGACTATAAGTGAGGATCGGTCGGCCGCCCTGTTGAGCGGCGACGGAACGCCGTTCGCGTCCGTTGATTACGATGCGGGACCGAAAGAGAAATACCGTTATTGCGTCGCGAAAGAAGAGCGATCGAAAAAGTCTTTTCTCTCCGAAAGCAATTTCCTACAAATCACCTTCAAGTCAAACGCAGTGTTCGACGCCTTTGGATTCGAGGCCTTCTTTCAGTTCAGAAAACGCAAAGGTAAAGGTACATAGCTGAGAAGAGACACTCTGACACTCTGACACACTGCTACTACTACTACTACTACTACTACTACTACTACTACTACTACTACTACTACTACTACTACTACTACTACTACTACTACTACTACTACTACTACTACTTACTACTAAATACTACTACTAAATACTACTACTACTAAGTGGCGGCTCTAGGATTTGGCAGAGTGGGGGCGTTGGGGGCAACTACTAATCATGGGGCCAACCATTTGTTGTTTAATGTATGTAGCATTAATAGGGGTCCCACTGGGGGCCACCAGGCAGTCAATCACGGGCCCCTGGCCCCCCGTGGAGCCGCCACTGACTACTACTACTACTACTACTACATCCACCACACTACTACTACTACTACTACCACCACCACCACTACTACTACTACTACTACTATCACCACCACCACCACCACCACTACTACTACTACTACTACAAATACTACTACTACTAATTCAACTACTACTAATACTACTATTACCATCACCACCATCATCATTAGCCTACTACTACTACGACAACAACATCAACAACAACTACTACTACTACCACCATCACCATCACCACCACCACCATCACCACCACCACCACTATTACTACCAATAATAATAATAATGTAATAATAGTGGTAGTAGTAGTAGTAGTAGTAGTAGTAGTAGTAGTAGTAGTAGTGTAGTGGTGGTAGTGGTAGTAGTAGTAGTAGTAGTAGTAGTAGTAGTAGCAGCAGCAGCAGCAGCAGTTGTTGTTGTTGTTGTTGTTGTAGAAGTAATAATATGTCTATATTGGCCTATATACGCGTGCATAATAGTGACAACCGATCCAGCAGAAGGCGACGGAAAAGAGTTCGAATTCTTATTAACTCTAGAATTTCACTCGCATATATACAGTATAGTATTAATGGCCATTGGCTATAAGAGGTAACCGCCTGATGTACTGCCAATGTTTGTTTTTCTGTCTTTCTCTTCCAGGCAAAGACTTTAATCAGTTCGGGTCGGCGTCTGCGCTGTTACTTTTCAGGTTCAACTCTTCCTCGTTTGCGTTAATTATTCTCGTTTCAGTCGCCCGTCTATTTACCGCCACATCGTCTTTTTCCGACTGCTGCTGCTGTTGCCGCTGTGACTTTCACTCGTCGCCGCCTGTCTTATAGGTTAGACTTAACGGTGTTCTCGCATAAAAACCAATATTGTGTGTCGCCCCAACGTCAGGATGTGGCGGTATTCGAATGTACGGCTGGCCATTGAAATCGGATTAGCTGAGGTGTGAAGAGTCAACGCGGACAGACACATAGATAGGGCTTTAGAGATAGACTGTGATTGAGGGCTGGAAAAAGAAAGTCGAATAGACACGAATGATGTGAACCATAGATGTAAAAAGCATAAATATTAAAATAAAAAAACATGAGAAACATGTTTTTTTAAAGAAAAATATTAAAATCGTTAAAAAACATTGGCCTCGTTGACCTTTTTTACCATCCATCTACGCGTCACATTTGACATATATTGAAATACTATTGACTGACTTGAATATGTGATTCCTTGCTACATTAAATTCTGCAGCATCACCAAGAAGATGAGCCCGAATTCGCTCAGAATGAATTGATAGCAAAATTTGAGGATGCTCAGGACTAAGAAATTGATATAAAATGATATGCAGGAAATAAAATAAAAACATAAGGAACTTTTTAAAAACATTAAAAACATGTTTTTAAGAAAAAAAAAAAAAAGCAAAAAACGTGTTTTACATCTATGGTGTGAAAGAAGGTTACAGCAGCAGATAGAAGTGGAAGAAAAGTACTGACGAGCTGAAACCAACAGCTTCAAAGTCGCGGAGAGAGAGCAGATTTCTAGAAAAGAATGGGGGTGTCGTTCAACAAAATGGTGCTACCGAAACGATCATATATCGTCTGATAGGATCAGTTTTTTTTACAGTAAATGCTTATTAGATTCACTTGAAAATAACTTTTTAAACAGTTTAATTCTTTTTGACTTATTCATAGTTTGCCGTGTTCTGTTTGGCAATACGGTTGCACCTATATTGTTAAATGATTAGTGTTTTTCACTGCAATATAATTATTACGGAATTAACTGGTCAAAAATTGTGAAATGGTAAAATGGATTGAGAAATGAGTGTTTCACAATCCTGGTCATGTCTTAACAGACTACTTTTTAAATTTATAGCATGCGTAACGCGTCCTAATGACTTTGTTTTAGTTTCCACTTGTTTTCGGGCAGAGTTGTGTTAAATTATTAACAGAAGCTTCTTTCTTGCAATTGACGAATATCAAATTTCAACGTTCAGTTGTGGAACCTCCAAGTTTGTTTGTGTTTCTCAGTGAGCGAGACAAAATAGCAGCGCCCTATTGATTGCGATGACCGTTTAGAAGAAACCCTGAAGACAGGGACAAAAATTTTCGCTAAATTTTAACTTCTTTCGTTTTTTCCAACCTTTCGGCTGAAGAGACAGTGTGTTTCGGGCTTTCAAGAGGATGGAAATTGTGTGTTCAATTGACAGCATTTAGTAAAACTGTCGCCTTGAGAGATTGATTCTATTCCAGGAACGTCGCTTTTTCGACGAATTGTGAACCAATGGCTATTCTAGCCACCTAGACATTGGAGGGAGTTTAAAATTTTTGGGAGGAGCAGACATTGGGGAGGTCATACTACTTACTTGCCAAAATGTCAAAAATTGGGAGGGGATTCAAACTTTGGGGGAAATTCCCCCTCCCCCCAGAGAAGGCCTAGAATGAACACTGATTGTGAACACGTTATTGTTGTAAAACTCTTTGCAAAGCATCAAAATTTTACGTAAACTAATCAAATCCAGAGACACCTAAACGCATGTCATGCTACCATGACCATAGAGCCAGATTGTCAGATTACCACAAGGTCGACTTAATTGTGATTGTAGTTTTGGTGGTATCTAATGAAGGTATGGTTCTGGTGAGCTTTACGGTTTCTAATATAATCCATTGGCGTAGCCACGGAGGGGAAAGGGGGGTCGGGTCCTCCTGTTCTGGCTGGGATCATTCGTGGGATTTGCGCAAAATGGTTGAGATATTTTTCGGGGAGAAGCAGGCCCGTAGGCCTTGGAAGTGGAAGATAAGGCTGTTGTTTGATTTTTTCTTGTGAGGACTTTTAAATAGAAGAAAAAGATGGCGTTTTTACTCTTCAAGGCTTTTAGTCAGCCGTTTACTATAAATGTTTACGACCTTTTTATGGACGACCTTTTTTTTTTTTTTATGAAATAAAAGGGAATAAACTGACATTTTAAACCGTTCTTTAGTGTTATTATTCATTTTATTGATCTTTTTTTGCTCGTCAGCGTTTTTTCAGAGACAAATTTTCCCCTTGTCACAACTTTTATCTTGAGAAAATCTGCACCCACTGCTGAAAATTCGTTCCGACGTGCCTGGGGGAGGAGTAGTAGGTAAGATGGTTGGAACAGAAAGCAGAATCGTTGTTTATATGTGAACGTGAGTTTACCAAGCAAAAAGCAATAATTGACGTGATGCCTTTTTGCTTGTAGACTTGCTTTTCAAACTCGAAAATGGTCTATGTGCGCCCCCTATTTCGAAACCCTGGCTACGCCATTTTAATTGCCTTTCGCCTGTAATGATTACAACATGAAGTTAGTTACGGCGTGCATCGGCTATTTGTTCAGGCCATAATTTATGCGCGTCAGTTGAAACAGGGTCGTCTCGGGACGAGCATTGACTCGTGGCGTCGAATTCTGAGTTCGAATATCCATCCAACCAATATGTCGTCTGCATTCCTTTTCCCTGCAAAAAACCCACAGATTCTGCTCAGCCCATAGCTATTAGCGATATTATTATTCTCAGTTTCTTCAACTCTAACTAGCACTAGCACTTGTGTTTGACCTATGAACTTGCTATACCTTACATAGGTCGACCTGTGAAATCGAAATTGTCACGGAAGTGTTACTAGTCCGTCCTATATGCCAGTTAAAAATTGATATCGACATGTGAAGGTCGAATAACTAACTTGGTAAGGTATCTCTTGAGACTTCTATATTTTCTTAACGCGAGGTTATTTTATTGCCTGGAGCACCAAATATAAGTTGTTCGTAATGGATCCACAGTGGTCACCGTATGCCGTCGACAGATAAACGTCTTAACTTAAATTCATAACTTATGTTGCAATAAGACTGTTGCATCGCTCGTGACGAATGTTTTTCAAGGCTATTACTCTACTCATTATCTCACACACTCTCTGTCTCTGTATCTTTTTCGCTCTCGTTCTCTCTCTCTCTCTCGCTATCCCTGTCTCTCTCTTTCTCTCTCTCTTTCTCTGCATGTCTGTTTCTCCCATCTCTCTTTCTCTTTCTCTCCTTCCCTCCTTCCCTCTCGCTCTCTGTCTCTCTGTCTCTCACGCCTTTGCCCTCTCTCCCTCGTTCTCTCTTTTTCTGTCTCTCTTTCGCTATCTATGTGTCTCTCTGTCTCTCTCTGTCTCTCTCTCTCTCTTCTATTCTGTAAGGCAGCGGTTCGGGTTTAACGGGTCAGCTATAGTGGCAACACACTTGCCTACCTTGACTTCCACTTCGCCTCTCATCCTGAAGGAAAAATCGATTTCCGATTTCAAGAGAGCCTTGTACGCTGATTCGCTCAACTGAATACGCATTGCTGTTCAACGGAAGAAACATTGCAAGTCAAAGGCAAGAAGAAACGCACCAAGTTTCAGTTTTCCACAAACACACATCCCGCACGCACTAATATTACTATTCATAACAGTCTCAGCAGTATTTTGCGATTCTTTTGTCGTTTCTGCGATGTCAAACAGAGGGAGTCAACCCCAGAGGACGACCCCAAGAAAATTTTCTCATTTGGCAAAGAATTGCGGCCAATTCTGAAAAACACGTTCTTAGCATATCATTGTCTTATAGCCATGAGGAGGCCCGGGGCTTGGTGCCCCCTATTTCGAAGCCCTGGCTACGCCATTATTGCTTGCGTGCACTGCAAATGACAATAAGAAGTAATGAATAATGCAGTTCCACAAACTCTGGAGACTGGAGGATTCTAAAATAACTCTAGCGATATATATATATATATATATATATATATATATATATATATATATATATATATATATATATATATATATATATATATATATATATAGCGATAGAACTCATGACTCATCAACAGCCACATTGGTTGAGCTTGGCTAAAAACTGACTCATTTTCAGACTCATCCTCTGATTCAGTGGCGTAGCATGCGCCCTTCAACTTACAAAAACTCTGATAACCAAAAAGGTCATCGGCTAATTCGCGCAGTTGCATTATGTGTATTATGTATTATTTCTAGCAACATTTTAATTAAATTTTTGCCCTGTTAATTATTTGTTATTTTGCGCCCGTTCAAAAAAAATTGGGCCATCACGATAATTTTGCGCTCCCCAAAACAGTTGTGCGCTCGGGGCGGCCGCCCCTGCCTCTTTCCCTTCCCCTCCCTCTCCCCCACGGTGCACCACTGCTCTGACTGCAGCAATGTCGGCGCTCCATCGAAACATTAGACTTAGGCACTTCGCAATCATTCGTGACATCGATAGCGATTCTATTGCTGCCTCTGGTGATAAGAGCGGTTATGGTGATGGGCGATGAAGATGACGATTATGACGAGAGACCAAACAAGAGAGAGAGAGAGAGAGCGAGAGAGAGAGAGAGAGAACGCTTCCAGCCGACCTTTTCCAGTCGATTCCATGCGACTGGCCATGTTGACCGTGTCTCCGAACAGACAGTATCGCGGCATCTTCAGGCCGACGATTCCGGCGACGACCGGGCCCGAGTGGATGCCGATGCGAACCTTTACGAAGCGATCCGGGCGGTGGGGAATCTTGAAGAACTGGACCTTCTCTCGTATGCTGATCGCCATGCTGGCGATTTCTGCAGCGTGTGTCGAGTTCGGAACCGGTACTCCGCTGGCGACCATGTACGCATCGCCGATAGTCTCGACCTGTGGCAGGCAGCAGAGTTGGGAAAAGCGGAATAATAAAGAACAGAATGCGAGTCGTCGCCTCGAACGCCGCTTTTCACTTAGTTTTAGGGGGGAATTCGAGACAATAAAGCGTATCGTCGTTGCACTTTTCCTCAATCAATCTCAATTTTCTCAAATTCCATCTTACTAGCTGTACAACTCTGGAGCGTCTATTTATAAGTGAATTTCTGGATTTATAAGTGAATTTCTTGGATTTGTATGCTCAATGTTATGCTATGTAGTCTATAATTGTTGTAAAGAGAAATAAATAAATGACTGATTGATTGAAAATCTTTCTTACGACCGGGATTTCTACACGAGCAAAATCAGCACATCCTGTAAATAGGCCTAGAGAGCTTTGTTTAGAATTTTTGAAATAATTCCGTTAATACTTTTTCAACAATTTACTGCTAAAATCGATAAACATTTTTCACCTCCATCAACAAATATAGTTATTTGGACTGAGAACGCATGGATGGATAATTATCAATTTAAAATTCTGCTCACCTTGTAAACGTTGAAAGTAGCGATGACTTCGTCGAAAGCCGTGTAAAGACTGTTTAACAGAACCACGACTTGCATCGGAGTGCTTTGGGAGGTCAGTTTCGTGAAGGAAACGATGTCGGAGAAGTAGATCGTCACGTCGGGAAAGGATTCCGGGGGAACACTGAGACCGATTTTCAATTTATCCGCCACGTATCTGCAATTGCACAAAAATGCCACCAAACAGCCATTTGAAAATGTCGACAATACACCGAACATATTAGGCCTATGTGTGCTTTTGGAGCAGCTAACCGTCATTTAGACCTGGACTGCATAAGTCACAGACTCCACGTTACAAAATGTTGTTGATCATGCACTATGGGCTAAAAATAATATCCTATAAATATTGGGGCAAACAAAAATTGTATTTTTAGTAGGTCGGTCAACCAGCTGAAACCAAAGAGATATTCTTTGTACTTTATTTGTTAATGTTCGAGATAATATTAGTGAGCGAATGTATCATCTTTTTCTTGAAAATCGCAAGTTGAATGTTCATAACCTCCTTGTATTTTACATCTGCGTGGCGGTTTAGAAGTGGACCAAACTGGTAGAACAGTGATTTTTTCAGTTACCAAAACGCAGATACGCAGACCAAAATCAGTGTGGAAAGTTTAGTTCACTAGTGGTTTGTTTACAATAATAGGATTCGAATAGTTTGAAGAGGATGCTTCCCACTTAAAACGCGAAACGCCCTTTAGCTTCGTTTATTTTCAATTTCCAAAATTTCAAGCGTTTTAATTTTCTGCTAAATCGAATATAAGCAAACAAACCTGACAAAGAGTAGATTATCGTATTCTGAACAGTACGGGAATTATTTTAAAAATTGTCATTCAGTGAGATTCGGGAAAGGACGTACTGTGGTAGCATACTGTTGAGTAACATATCTGTCTTTTTCTTCTCGTCTTCAAGCTGTTGTGTTCGCTCGTGAACCAGTTCTTCCAGGTTTCCAGCGTATTTCTCCATCATTTTCAACATATTGTCCATGATGTTTAGACTTCAAACACAAGAGTTCATTTCTGAGTGTGACTATCAAATTTCATAGCTGTATCACTGTGCAAACTCCAGTTACAGCACAGTTAACCCCTTAACTGTGTATTTAACTGTAACTCAATGTAAAATGGACGGATATATCCGGGATCTCCAGTTAAAGGGTTAATAGATGCTATGTTGTTAGAGACAATGGACCCAAGTTCGCGGATCCGAGATTGGCTGACGTCAGTCCTTTATTTAAGAAGTCTAACTCATTGGCTTCCCAGCAATTTGTGTAACAGATAGGTTATGAAAGAGGAATGCCGGTGTTACGGGTCTCATACTCATAGGGTCAAGAGTCAGCGCATACAACAGAATGAGGAACGCTTATCATAGATATGCCCCAAAAAACTGTACTCTATAGAATTGTCTTTGGGTATTGCTTGGTCCTAACGTGCTATTTCGAATAATCTAACAACGGCACGCAATACAAACGCCACGATGACAGGTTAAGGTTAAGGTAGGGACCGGTTCAGATATCCGGTTACTAGGCAAGCAGCGACGCAGGTGGTATTCACCATTAATCTAGAATAGGCTGCCATTACTTTCTCTAGACCCACGTTTTACCTTCGCAGCTTAACGCTGCTCGCAATTTATCGACGCCTAAGCGATGAAAACGGCTTGGTTGGCCGCCGGCACCGCATTGCATTCTTAAATCAGAGGCCCCTTTCTGATTACCAACGGCTGTGATGATGTGTCGACGTGGCCCGTGCCCCTATACCGTCCCCATTGGCCCCCAGTTGGGACCTAGAGAATGAACAACAAATGGTTGGCGATTCCACCCCAACGGCCCCCACGGCAGAGAATGGTCGGTCGGAGAGAGACAGCGGAGAAGGTCGGTCGGAGGAGGGGTCTCCTCCCAGCATTCCATCATCATGCTTATCAACGGCGAATCCGCATTCGAAGTAACTTCTACGAACGGACGAAATGGAGGAATTTCGGCGCTCTTTACTCGTCGAATGATTTCTAGATTCAGAAATGAAGAAGACGAAGACGATATTTCAAAAAACCGTATTCGTGGCTATGCATTAAGTAAGTAAGTAAGTAAGTAAAAGTAAAGACGAAATTTCTATAGCGCTGCCCGAAGCTTGGCACAATGCATGCACCAGCTTATTCACGAGCGCTCAATCTATGTAAAATCCATAGTCCATAATCCGTAGTCCGTGCTGCTGCTGCTGCTGCCAATACCACTACTACCAATGCTACCTTCTACAAAAATTATGGAGAGGATATAAGTTTCAGTCGAGATTCGATCATTAAAGCCGTGCATATGTATAAGCATGAGGTCTAATAATAATAATAATAATAATAATAATAATAATAATAATAATAATAATAATAATAATAATAATAATAATAATAATAATAATAATAATAATAATAATAATAATAATAATAATAATAATAATAATAATAATAATAATAATAATAATAATAATGTGATTTTAAGTGGTTTAGGAGGCTAAGTAAGCTTGTGTATATGAGATTCCGAAAGGCCCATTAATTCAGGTTTTGCTAGAAGCTTACCTCCCGGATTTATGCAAAATCCGTCTCCCACCGGAAACGTTCCATTGTTAAATACGATCTCATGTGCAATTATGCCGAAGCTATAGACGTCTGCCTTTTGATAATGAACTGGAGACCAGGTGCCGTGGTCTTTACGCAGGAGCTCCGGTGCCGTCCACAGGAGAGCTACGCGAGAAAAATAATGGAAAATTACCAGAAGTACAACTCTGTTCCCAAAACATTCAGTGTGATTTATTCTAGAAAACTTATTCTGAAGGTGGCGGAAGATGGCAGAGTGGGTTACGTGCTGGAGCGTCAAGTTGACGGAGCGGGTTCAAGCCCCGTCATTGCCCTTAGTGGCTTTCACACAGGCAGGTAATGCCTTCTAAGCCACTTTAAATCATGCTAAGTTTTAAGTAAGGAAGTTAGAGACTATTGTAAAGGCATTTTGTGTATTATAGTGCTTTCCTTAGTGGCAAATACAACTTTATGGCCATTAGAGTCAGAGTGGTATTTGGGAGTTAGATCAGTGGATGACAAGACTGTTTGATTGTCTCATTAAGCTGAAAGGCTCATCTTCTTTATGTGTCCTCCTCTATCAGAGGGTTGGCAGTCATTGCCTTCCATTTCTCTCTTTTCTTCTGCCGCTCTTTTTAGGGCTCCGTAGAGTTCCTTGTAATTTTCCAATCAAACCTGTCGTTCATCCAACTTCTTCTCGGTCGCACTTTCCCTTTGTTCCTTCTGTTCTACCTTCCATCATTATCAGGCTAAAAAGTTAGTTAAATAAATTACGGAGAGCATGGAACTTCCCATTTCTAGTATAGAGCGGACCAGTGTGAGAGTCAGTAAGAGGCCTACCAACACTGATTAGAAGGCTTATTGAAGGTTCTCTAAATTTATTTTCGTCATGAACAGCGTAGTCAAGATAACTTGGTATTTTAAAACAACGTCGCACGTCATGCACTAAGAACTTATTTATTCAGGGGCGTAGCCAGGGTTCCGGAAGAGGGAGCACCGACACCACCAAGCCCCCGACGTTTTGGAGTGAAAAATCTACAAGCAAGAAAGAGGCCATCAAGGAGTTCTGGGCACATTTACGTCCATGCATCGATTCTATTGCAATCATTTTACCCCTCCCCCCCAAACAAAATATTTTTCTCAACGGTTTTGCGAAAATTCCAAGACTGGTCCGAGACATGGGGCCGGCCCCTGTGCTCCCATGGCTGCGCCAATGCGTTTATTTAGACCAGAATATACGCAACTGTCTCGGTCAGTAATATAATCAGCGGACAGCTAGAATTTACAGTACATTTACATTAACATTTACATTACATTAGCATTTACATAATTTACAGTACAGTACGTTTACATTACAGTACAGTACATTTACAGTCTTACAGTAGCACGTTTCGTTATCGTTCGACTCTTCTCGTTTCGTTCGGAATCGAGTCAGGCCCCAGTCGGTTATTCTGGCCGTCCATCGGTGGTCCACCAGAATGTTCGACGTAGTCAGACGGCCGTGATAACGAATCGAACTCCGATGCAGAACGTCCATTCCCTGATCGTTTTCGCAAAAAGTATAGCTTAGAAATAATTCAGTGCCATCTCGTCCGCGTTTCTTGAGAAATAAAACTGATTGATTGATTGATTGATTTTAAATAGACGATCAGAGCCAAACGAGTGAATGGAGCATACATTCAGCTAACTCCAGTATTCGGCCATATTTCGAGTCATTTTAAAGACAAGTCAATATTCGTAAGGATAATGATCTGTTTACGTACGATAGGCTAAGTTATCGATAGCATACACGCAACGTTGTGTTATGCTGCCACGGCAAGTCTAAAAGTTCCAGTGTTTTATCCAGGTCTGGTAGGGGTGGGGGAGATTTCCCCAAAACCACAAAATCCCCCTCCCCAAATCCCAGCACTGACACAATTTTTTACATTGAACTGTATATCTTACCATCCGGTCAAGTCAATCTCCCAAGGCCTGGAATCTGGATAAAACACTGGCTAAAACGAATTGCGCGTCGCAGCATTGACTGTGGAATAATAGTTCTTAAATTTGAAACTCAATGTGAAAAATGTGCGTCCGATCTATGACAAGAGAACAACTGTTGTCTTTATTAAAACTTACTTTAATAATATCTCCCATAAAGGAAGTTCTAAAATTGTCGTCGAGTTTTATCTGCTCGTTGCCGAGTATGTCCTGAAATAGCATCAACAGTAGAGATAGAGACACACTGAAAGCAATACTGTAACAAGAATCATGTATTAAGGACTATGTGAATAATAATAGAGTTGCAAAGTTGATTTTATTGTATATAATATATATACGTGATGAAAAATAGAGCAAAATAAATGTTTTTAAACTAGGTAAAACTGGTAGTTTCGGGGAAGAAACTTCCAAAGGAGACCCATTCAAATAGTCGTGTAGAGCTTTACACAAGTTGGCTTCATTTAGCGGAAGTGTCCGAGGTATAGAAATTTACAAGGCTTTACTTACATACTTACTTATGTTTAAAAGAGCGCCTGAACAATTAATTTACCTGCAGACTGCCTCTTGAACAGTATGCCGTCAAAATGCAAACTTTTGCAGGATCAACGCACAAACCAATGAATGTATTTAGGTTTTCGTTGTTTAAATCTCGCATCTGAAAGTATAAAATAAATTATAGGCCTATGACGTTTTTCTTAACTATCAGAAAATATCCAATCCCCAATGCTGTTCCAATATTACCCTAATAACTGTACGTTCATCTCAATCCCGGAAAAAGCAAGCTGACCCAAAATTGTAGTAAACTTTTAACTTATAATTCTTCTGAATATAAGATAGTAAGTATGATCCCTTCTGTAGAATAGCAGAAGGTTTAAAAGTCACGGCCTAATCTTAATTATATCGTCAAAAAAAGAATCGCTTCAGTTTTGGGAAACATTCGAAAGGAATTCTGCTTTAACGACGCAATTAGGTTTTATAAGATTTTTTTTAGTTCAGTTGACTTTTGCAAAAGGTATTTCGAAGTTATTAATAATGAAAGGCACAGGAATATACGAGAAGTCTTGGACACGTTTAATTTACTAATAGATTCAAGTTAGCCGCCATAGTGTGTGGATATCTCAAAATGTCGAAGAACTTTCGACCAGAAAAACGTCTCTGCGATTAGGATAATGTGGTCGGACACACACTAGGATGTGAAGGAATCTGCCCCGTATATGTTCAAACATTATGGTCCAATAGTGACAGTCGACGAAAATACGTTCAAACCGTTTTCAGTTCGAGCAGATCATCCGGTGTCAGAACAATGTACTGCGGTTTCAAGTATTTGACGGCGACTACGAGCTGGTTGTAGCTTGCGATCGCTACTCTTAATCGCTGGCGGTCAACTTTAGCGGACGAATTGTCTCTCACTGTACTTGTAGATCTCGTCTAATATACATGTAGTATGTATGTATATAGTATGTATATATATATATACATACATATACATATATACACGCATTTCATCCGTGTATCCATGCATAATAAAAATATCAATCATGAACTGATTATGGTTATGGCGTATCGTACAAGTACTGCTAGGACACCTAGCGGATTATTTCTATGATTATCAATTGGGAGGTGCTGATATATTCTAGAGGTCCCTTCCTTCCCCTTATGGCGAGCGATAGCACCTTAGCTGCATCATAATTATGGGCGTTGCTCTCAGATTGGTGAGGGGGCGTTGGAGGATGTTAGGGGGTGTAGAAATATCACTGACACTTAGCAACTTAAAATACAGTATATCTGAGAACGATCAATGAATGTTCTGGATAAACTACGAACAAAAAGAGCAATTTTCAGTTCTTGTTTAAATGCTTCTAGAGTCTCTGTATACGTACATGTATACATATATAAACATCCAGATTATCTTCCTGCAGCGATGCCATTCTTTAGGACTTAAGCATTGGTTTTAGGATTTTAACACTTTTGTCCAGTAAGTTTTGGTAATTAATTTGCAACGCCTCAATTTCACTTTAAAATAATTACATGCTAATTCGGTCATTCTTAGTTTATTATGACAATCAGTGTTTGTGCGTTACGATCGGATTACGGTGCGTCTAGTAAACTTTGAGTATCCAGGCCCTTCGTTGGTCAAAGTAATCACAAAATTTAGGCACAAATTTACATGTGGTTGATTTTCATTATGCTTATACAGTAGGTTCGGGTAATAATATTATTAAGCGTAAAATTCACAGATGATGATGATATAAAAAAAAATCACGGAATCAATCACAATATTCAAAGAATAGAATTGATTTGTGAGAAAGATAATTACCTTCGAAACACTCGTACAGCTGCGAGAGAGAGCGGGGTCGTTGGAGAAGGTGATTTCACTGAATTTCACTCTCCATTTCATCATCGTAACCTCCTCGTGAAACTTCTGGCGCCTGAACGTCACGCAAGAGTACATACAGTACGACACAAATTCATTGTATTCACAGCATACACACACACACACACTTTATGAAATATGCACAACTTGAAGTTGCGTTGAGTCGGATCAGAAAACTACGTTACTGCCCGGGCCTCTAGCATTACGTATTGTGCAATACTAATATGAATAATATAATAACGTACAGTGTACTTTCAAGTGGTATAGTAAAACCACTATATAATTACTCTCAGCAGTCTATTACCCGGTTTTCCTAGATAATTTTTCACTCCATGCATTTATTGTTTCGACTGTTACTGCCTTTTCCTCTAAACTGTTCCATAAATCCAATAGCCTAGCATTTTTGCTGTCCTTGTTCCCATCGTTGTTTTCTTGTAGGCTTTACCTGTGCTGTTATAGCGCGTTAATGTACAGAATCGATCGTATGGTACATCTACTTTCCCGGTCATTATTTTGTATGTTTCTATCAAGTCTCCTCCCTCTTCTCCTTTATAATGTTGTCAATATACAATATTGGTATATATCTTCATAGCTTAAACTTTGGCATTCATTGATCATCTTTGTTGCTCGTCTTTGCACTTCGTCTAAAAGCTCCACATTAAATTTTTAAAAATAGATTCCATGTCTGCGCCCAGAATTCTATAATCTAGATTATATATATATATATATATATATATATATATATATATATATATTCTACCGTTTAGAAGTACATTAGAGTAACAGTGGTTTTCGCACAGGCTTACTTAGCCTCCTAAACCACTTTAAATCACATTATTATTATTATTATTATTATTATTATTATTATTATTATTATTATTATTATTATTATTATTATTATTATTATTAAAGCGCATAGTCATTCGAATAGGTTTCATTAGTGACTGAAGATAAATGAATTGGTTATAGGGGCCTACCTGTAGCAATATGCGCACATGATGGATACGGCGATCGAGATGACGATTCCGATGCAGATTAGAACAACGACTGAATTCGGCACTTGACGAGGAAAAACACAAAAGAAACAAAAACAGGCGGAGTGGCATTACATTCGCCACTCATTAGACAGTTAAGTAAGTAAGTAAAATCTCGTAAATTTATATAGCGATTTGGAATATGTAGTACAGTAGTAGCTGCTTGTTCTTACTGTATGCGCTTAAAATCCATTCTATTAAGAGGAAACTCCACATGCCCCGGGGGGGGCCCGTGCTCCATATTCCAATGCCTGGCCCCCAGTGGCCCCGTACTTTATTGCACTCTTTCTAATCTAAGCAACTAGACTAGTCCAGGTTTATGAAAAATAGTTGGGCTCCCTTACTTAGAAGTTGCCACCACAACGGCTCCTCGCTGCCAAATCCTGGAGCCGCCACTGCTCAGTGTCTTATCCAGACTCCAGGCCTTTGGGAGAAAATTGAGGCTTTCGGGGGAGGAATCGACTTGTTTGGAGGGAAAAAGACACAGTTCAATGCAAAATTTGTGTAAGTGCTGGGATTTTTTTGGGGAGGGGGAATTTGAGGGGTTTTTGGTTGGGGGAATCTCCCCTCCTAACAGGCCTGTATAAAACACTGCCACTGCTTCTTGTCACACAAATACAATACACTATGTAAAAAGAAATGCTGTTGGGTTCTAACATGTAAGATAACGGTGAAATCCGTTTTATATTATTTTCTCCATTGGTGTCCTTGTGTTTTTTGATATGCGACGTAATCGGTATAGAACAAACACTGAAATTGGTAAGAGAGCTTTCTCTATTTCTGGGCCAAAATCTGAAACTCTCTCCCACTAGTTGTCAGATCTTCCAATAAACTGAGCATTTTCATATCTAGGCTTAAAACACATCTCTTCCGATTGGCATTTCCTCCATAGTCTGTCACTCTGTCTTGCTGTTTCCCTTTACACTGATCTCTGGAATGACCTGGTCTTTTGCGGATGAATTTGAAGTACCATCGATTGATACCCTTGAGAATTAGAAATGGTGCTATAGAAGCGCATAATTATTATTATTATAGCCTTACTTTTATCTTGTAGTGGACAGAGTTCATTTTGGAACCCACATTCTGGTGAATCGGTCAGCAGAGTCAAAGCGTTTGCTTTAGTGACAAGCTCTGGTTTCTGTAACGTAAAATGCGATTAGGCCTATATAATTATAATAGTAACAGCCGGCTCTGCGCCATATTGCGCGATTGATCGGGAAAGTTGCGAAATGGAAATCTATCTTGCTACTAAACATGCATAGCTCAAATTGAAATGCCAGATAACTGTCATTCAGTTAACTTCTCCGGCGCCATTATTATCATAATTTCCAGGGCACCAGTCGATTGTGCACCAAATGCAGGCCAGGTATGAGTCAGGTCGAGAGCCGGAATAAACAGTTCACTTCAGCAAATTCTGGGACGGGGGCATGGGCGCCCACAGATTTTTTCAGGGGAAATATTCGGTTTTGGGGGGTCGAAAAGACGGACAATCAGAACAAGCTCACCGGTGTTCTCCGCGTTTTCTTTATAAAGCCGAAATATAGTTTTAGGAATTATATTTGCATTTTCCAGAGGGATAAACAACGCAATGGTGGCGGCTAATATTCTAGCAAGGTTTTCAAATTTTAATGTACTAAAATCAGCGCGTAAAGCCAGACTGTATAGCTCATATAAAATAGATTTGCATTTTCCAGGGGCAAATGCCTCTCCCCTATTGTATGAGCGCCCGTGGGAGACTAATATATGGCGGATTTTCCTAACCAGAAGTTGTGACTGAAGATAAACTGAACCACTATCTTAATAAATATTTGCTTTAAAAATCTAGCTAACAGGCATAGAACAGTTATACCTACCACCCACGGACTGCAAGGCGTGGCGTTGTATTTAGCCGTTGTCAAAGGCACGATCATGTTCAACTGATAGTTCGTTTGGCCTTTGGGCAGATACCATATATTGTAGTCCATAATTCGATCGGTGTTGTAGTCGAGTACCACTTCTCCAGTTATACCTACAATAAAGAAAATAAGTAAAATTTCGTGAATTTCTAAAACGCTTTCCAAAGTAGCACCGCAGTAGCTCTTTATTGCTATAAGCGCTTAATCTTAATATGAAATGGCTATAGCCAAAAGGCGGGGATCAGTCAGGGAGGATCAGTGGCGTAGCCAAGGGGTTTTTATGGGGGAGGAGGGGGCTAAAACTCCCTTGGCTGCCAAAAACAAAATTTCTCAATGAGTTTCTATACATCTTTTATTTTGGGACGCGATTTTGGGGTGGCTATAGAAATATAATGGTGTAAGAGGTGACGACCTATTTTTGCTTGTCAAGATTTTTTAGAAGTTGATCACGGTCAAAACCAACCCCTCTTGAAATCCTGGCTACGCCACTGGGCAGGGTTATTTAATCCATTGTGGTTTGGACGCTACAACTATGGAGGAAATGATTTTAAATGATTTTACGGAGAATCGAGTGCGCATAATAATAATAATAATAATAATAATAATAATAATAATAATAATAATAATAATAATAATAATAATATTTAATTTAAAGTGGTTTAGGAGGCACAGGCATTGTGTTGCTTCTTATTATCTGGTGGAATACAGGGCCTGAGGCAAAGTAGGTCATGTCAGTTCAGTAATGTAGCAGAGGCGTGTGGACCAGGGAATGATCTAAAGGACATAGAGCCTGATTATGGCAGTAACCGAGTCGGTTGAGCGTCATGTCTGCGCTGAGATTAACTGTCTATTTGGGTTCGCTCCTGGGCATCGGATATAATGTATCTCGGGGGGGGGGGACTCACGTGCTCACTGACGCCAAAGCATTGCACGAAGGTGCTATAAGAATGCGCCCTATAATCATATCAAATAAGGCCTATACTATTACTCAGGCGATCGACTTGCACTGAATCTACTAAGATCAGTTTACGCCACTACCAACTCAGAAGTCTCAGATTACGAGAAAACCGAATAAGTATGCTGGGAATCAATCACCTTCGAAACTCCAGTATCTTCCGAAATCCTGGTAGGCGTCGGCATCGCGAACGTCGCACTTTCCTGCCCTGAACAGCCTCTCGGTTAGGTAGAGATAGAGGTAGGTGGCG
>CM030847.1:8657385-8669885 GCA_018105865.1 Metaphire vulgaris | reverse complement strand
AGCTTAACAGTTGTTGACATGGGGAGGGGTCAAAAATTGTCCAAAAATTGTTGACGCAATTAATGGACAACCCCCATGTAGCCCACTATCTGTGATTTCATGCTAAATTAACGAGAGCATATGTACTTCTCGCGCTCTCTTGTATTTCACGAAGCCAATCGGTTACGTCACTGCCGTTGGCTACGAGGCCATCTGTCGACATTTCGGCGGAAACTGATATTCCACAAAGGATGAACGTCTGTCGGATGGCGTCCGCAGCTTGTTTGCATTCGTCTCTTCGGTAGACCAAGGCTGCCAAGTTCCACTTCGGTTCGTGAAGAAAAAGAAGAAGCAGGTGCAACTAGTTAGTTATACAACGCAAATTCGATCTCATTGAAGCTGATGGAAGAATAAAATGGCGCCTGCCTGTTCTAATGGATCAGAATCGTTCGTCTTCTAACCGTGAATCTAAGGCCCTGTCACAAGCACCGCGTCAAGTTCCAGAGATGTCCATGGGTTGGGTTAGCCCATCGGTTGGGTTGGGGTTGGATTGGGTCATACTTTACCATATTCATGGTGGGTTGATTTGGGTCAGAAAACAAGCCATGGTTTTAGAAAAATGCAATGTCTTACGGTGGGTTGAGTTAAGTTCAGCCAAGTAACCCTATTGCCGACATGGGTTCGGTTGGAGATTTGATGGGTTGGGTCAGTGTTTATTCTACGCCTTCTCGGGGGGGGGGGGAATTTCCCCCCAAAGTTTTAAAATTCTTCTTCAAAATTTTTATGTGTTGGCTTGGGATGGAAATTCCTCCCCAAAAGTGTGGAGACTCAGACCTTGCCTCCCAACATTTCAAAATCTTCCAATGTCAAGGTGGCTAGAATAAACACTGGGTTGGGTTCTAAAAATGGACCCATGGACATCTCTGCCGTCGACAGATTCGTCATAAGGAAACTAACACGCTCGTCTATCGTCTGCCTGACAGGTATTTTCAACATCTGACACCTGAATAAAATACGTTAAAACCGATTACGGTAGCAGCTGTTTTTAGAAGCACCGTGTTAAAGGCCCACGCACCGAGACGTTGTGTTTATAGCAGTCAGAAGGCGATAAGCTGCAAGTAGACCCTGGCCATAGGAACTTTTTGAATAATGCCTCTGTTGGAAATGTAAGCTTAAAGGAATGGAAATAATAGGGAAAGGAGGGGACAGTTCCTCTTCTAGGTATCTACTCAGACTCTACTGTGTTTGATCTCACCAGTATTAATTCTAGCCACCTTGACATTGGGGAGGTTTGAAATGTTTGGGGGGTAAGATTTGTCTCTCCACGCTTTGGGGGGAATTTCATCCCAAGCCAACATATACAAATTTGGGGGGTTTAAAACTCTGGGGGGAATTCCCCTCCCCCAAACAGGCCTAGAATAAACACTGGATCTCACTAAAAAATATTCGCAGTTCCTGAAATGAGGACAAACTCTTCTCTTTATTGCTGATGGATCCATCACACTTGGCTATCGTACCCTATATTTATGAGCTGATGAGAGTACACTAATATCTTTTTCTCACGCTAGCGATGTCTATATCTTTCTTTGCCGTTTGCCTTTCCTAATTTTCTTTGGGGAGGATTTCATGCATTTGATGGATAAAAATGCAGAGTAGCCTATCCATCCCTTTCAACATCATCCCTCTGTCATCCATCGTGCCTCTTTTATCTCCCGTTAACATGACTTTTAATGCTCATTGACACGAAACTCTTACGCCGCACGTTGTTTATTCCCGGCAATAACTGCTCTGACATCAAAGCTTTAATGGGTGCATTTGATGGCCGTTTGTCTATCGATAATAATATACGATCGCTATAAAACTACCGTAGTAGGGTCATTTATCGCTGCTTTTTGTTTTTGTAACTGACCGGTTTTTTAAAACGATAGAAGCATACGTCTATGCATGCAATAACCATAAATACTTATGATTATGCTATAAACACTATAGTAGTCTGAGTTTTAGCACTTTTAATCGCGAAAAGGCTTAGCGTCGAAATAATTAATTTTTGGGGCCCGCTGAATGTATTAGCAATCGAAGGCCCAGTGGCGTTAGACAGCTGAAAGCACCAACAAGAAATGCAGGAACATTTTAAAACATTTTTCACAGGTAAATGCAGGCACGTCGGAACGAATTCGTTATCAGTTGTTGCAGATTTTCTCACACGGTCGTCACCATCCTTTATCTTCTTTTTAAAAATCTCACAAGCAAAAAATTAAAAACAGCCTGATTTTTTCCAGGGTGTGGCTACACCTCTGCGTCCCCACCTCCTACGGGCCTGTGTAAATGGGAGAAAGTAGCAGAAATATTTCAGCAGATGGCGATTTGTCAAAACGTGTACAGTGTAACTGTTGTTTTTGTAAATTTACGTCGTTTCATAGACATTTTAAGAACCGCTGGCTATACCGCTGGTTATTAGGCTAAGTGCGTGCAGATTACCTGAAACTATCTTAACTATCAGATTGTCAGCATACTGTCATCGTAGTTGTATGTTTCCAAACATACTAGCCACCTTGACATTGGGGGGAGTTTGAAATGTTTGAGGGGCAAGATTTGTCTATCCACGCTTAGTGCTTGCAGGGAATTTCCATCCCCAAGCCAACATATAGAATTTTTTTTGGGGGGGGAATTTTAAAACTTGGGGGATTCCCCTTCTCCCCAAAACAGGCCTAGAATAAACACTGTTTCCAAATAACCTTTCTAGAGTTTCTTATTTTTGCATCATAATGAAAAGTGTTTATCGACATCAGGTCGTCATTTTTCCTGTTATTCCACGCACTATTGTTCTTAGTATTGCGATCTAAGTGCCTTTGAGAATTCCATTCAGCACCTAAGTCCCTGTTGCTTTTACTTAACTCGCTTCGCAACTTCTGCCTCTACGTGTAGATTGTTGGTATAATTATCGAGGCTACAGTATAGTTGACGTGCAATCTTCCTGAAGGCAGGTTAACTTCAAAATGGAAGTCGAAATGTAAATCATTGTCGCGACGAAACCTTGACAATTTTCGTATTCATAAACGACAAAAACCATTAGCCTATATTTCAAAGCATCCTGTGCTACTGTAGATAAAAATCCATGCGATGCGTAGACATCGAATCTGGCGTGCAGAGGTGGTCGTTCTTAAACACACGCACGCACTTTCTCTGTCTCACTCTCTCTCTCTCTCTCTCTCTCTCTCTCTCTCTCTCTCTCGGGGTGTTTCTGCCTGTCTCTATCTCTGTCTTTCTCTGTCTCTCTGTCTTTCTCTGTTTCTGTCTGTCTCTATCTCTATCTCTGTAGGTTTGTCTACCTGCATCCGTCTCTCTCTGTCTTTCTCTGTCTCTCTGTCTCTCTGTCTCTCTGTATCTCTGTCTCTCTGTCTCTGTCTTTGTCTGTCTGTCTCTCTCTTTTCTCTCTCTAGCTCTTTCGCGAACTTCTTTGTACCCGCTGAATGTATCTATTGATTGTAAATAGGGCCTGTGTTGTAATGAGTGGCATATTGTTTCTAAAGACATACACGCAAAAATGGCTTTTGGCTCAAAGAACTAGGAATGCATAGGGATACATTGGCTCTGAATTGACTGCTTTGAGGCTGTTGTCAAAGACACGGCGAACAGAGCATAACACAGTCTCGTGATTAAAGCGGAAAGGCAGTCTTTGGGCTTCGGGGCGGAATAGACCTAACCGAGATGGAGCAAAGGACAATTGGTGCGAGTCAAGCAAATGCGGCGGCAACAGATTCTCAACTTCGATAGAAATGTGAATTAAGTAGTAGTAGTAGTAGTAGTAGTGGTCAGGGTGCGATTTGTGACCTGGAGCAGTGGGGGGGATATGTCGAGCTTGGGGGGATGTAGTTGTTGGAAACTGTAGCAGTGGGTGGGGGGATGTAGTGGTGGGGATGTAGCAGTAGGGGATGCAGTTGGGCAGTGGGGGGGAAGATTCCCCCTTCATCCTCCGCAAATCGCGCCCTAGTAGTAGTAGTAGTGGTAGTGGTAGTAGTAGAAAGTAGTAGTAGTAGTAGTAGTAGTAGTAGCATTAGTAGTAGTAGTGGTGTGTAATCTTGTAGTAGTAGAGACACAGTAGTAGTAGTAGCAGTAGTAGTAGTAGTAGTAGTAGTAGTAGTAGTAATAGTAGTAGTAGTAGTAGTAGTAGTAGTAGTAGTAGTAGTAGTAGTAGGCCTAGTAGTAATAGTTCTTACGGTACAGCATCTCCTCTCGATTGTTCATACAAACTGAAAATTATCATGCCTTCGTTGCATAAGTTATAACGCTATACACATTTGACAATTTCGGGATAAACTTATTTAGAAATCGCGCAAATACCTCGAATATATTAGGTTTCTCTCCCTCTCTCCCTTGATCCATAGAAAGCAGTCAACATATTTCAAACACATTCATGCGCCCGATACCATTATTTGCCAGTGACGTAGCGAGGGTTCAGGAATAGAGGGGGGCACATCGACATTTCTGACAACTGATAATCTCAATGGCATATGTTGATTTTGTCGGCTAATTATCCCAACAAAATCAGCATGAAAAACAAAGGAAGATTAATGGAATGTATGGCATGGAGTGTAGCAACTTATGGATGTGAAAGCTGGACCATCAAAAAGAAAATAAGACAAAGACTAGATGCCTTCGAAATGTTTTCTCTCAGAACAATGCAAAGAATATCATGGACAGAAAAACAAACAAATGAAGAAGTCATGAAAAAATCAAATACCAAACGAAAATTCTTTAACATCTGCCAAAGACGAAAATTGAGTTATTTTGGTCATATACAAAGAAACAACAAAGATAGCCTACAGCAAACAATACAACAAGGTATCATGCCAGGAAAAAGAAAAAGAGGTCGGCCGAACAGAAGATGGGTGGACGACATAGAAGAATGGACTGGAATGGCTATAACAACAGCAATAAAAGCATCTAAAGAAAGAACTACCTGGAAATGCCTGATTCATGACGTCACCTCATCTTCAAATAATGAAGTAAAGAGGAAATGATGATGATGATGATGATGATGATGATGATGATGATGATGATGAATTATCCCATATGTAAGAGGTTATCATTATCTATACTATATTCATATTACATTTTAGGGTACCTCCAGGGATATTTTTACACCCCCTAACACCCCAACACCCCCAATTTGAGGTCGACACCCCAAAAATTTGGTAATTTCACAACGGTACGCATACAAAATGCATATTAATTAACCCTGAACACCCCAAATGGAGAAGGACATCCCCCAACTTTTATCCTCGGATGACCTTTTTTCCCTGCCATACTTTTCTGACGCCTGATAACGTTTTTTTTTGTTTTTTGCTCGTCAGACTTTTTGGGTAGAGACTTCCCAACTTCGACACCCCTCTAGATTTTTTGACACCCCCAAATTCACAATCCTAGAAATAACCCTAGGTACCTCACTTCGGGAACGTTGTTTCCCTTTTGGTACCTATTGATTCCAACTTAAGTGATCAATAAGATATAAGATATAAATTTCTTAATAAGATAAAATAAATTTTGATTGTTTTTTCTCCTTGATTGTAACCTACGTCCTATAATTGACTACCTTTTATGTTCGTCAAATTGACTGTTATATTAGTTACGATGCTTTTGTTTTTAAAGAAATGCAGTAATTGACTGTTATTGATTACTTTACTGTGTATGATATAATGGCATCTGTATTCAATAATGAGTTGGAAGCAATAAACTTACTTATTAGTATTATTATTATTATTATTATCATCATCATCATCATCATCATCATCATTATTATTATTATTATTATTATTATTATTATTAAAAGCGCACATGCAAAAAACCGGTCGTAAATGAGTTCTCAGCACACTAATATACGCCATATCTATCCCTACCCACTCCTCCCCAAAATTCTCAGCGAATAGGCTGGATCTGGCTTCCCGTTACTCCGTGGCCACGTCAATGTTCTATGCATAGCCAGATAATTAATTAAGGATCGTATACACATATTGAGAAAAATGCTGGCGCTATATTACGTGATAGTAGTTGAACAGCTTCAGCACCGCAGTGGCCACTCGCTGATACAGACTGACGACTCTCATCAGGGTTGGATAGTAGGGCGTATAGGCGAGCGCACGATCAGGAGCGTTGAACGAGAACCAGGACATGTTCAAAAAACAGGCCAACTTCCCGCCGTCGATGGCAGCTATATAGAATACAGAATTAAAACATATAACAAGATTCGCGAATCGCTCGCTAATCCAAAAATTAGTACAAACAGAAACATTTAAAACTCATTGCAAACAATTATTATTATTATTATTATTATTATTATTATTAATTATTCACTTCTATAGCACCAGTTCTAATATCTAAGGGTATCAATCGATGGTACTTCAAATCCATCCTCAAAAGACCAGGTGATGATGATGATGATGATGATGATTATTATTATTATTATTATTATTATTATTATTATTATTATTAGGCCGACGAGTTTCTTAAGAACCAGTCATTGAATTCAGTAGTGTCTATCGCTGATACTAAAAATTCATAATAAGAAGACAGATCAATTCTAAAGATCAGTCAGTGAGAAAGAGCAAGTTTATTACGAAGGAAATGCCAAATGGAAAAAATGCTTTTCAAACCAAGATCCGAGTGTACGCAATTCTCTCGAAAATGTGCTCACCGCAAATTCACTACCAAATTGCAGAGCAAGATTAGAAACTCACCTCACCGAAAATCTTATCTGTATTTGGCACATATTTTATTGCACTGATTATATTAGTATAACGCAATAAAGTTTTCACTGCGCAACACCGGTGCGGTGCTATAATAGAATTATCTAATAATCTCAAAATTAATCCATGTGACAGTTTCTTATATATATATATATATATATATATATATATATATATATATATATATATATATATATCAGCGTCTAAGGATGTCAGTAATAAGGCTTTTCCACAGTTACATTGTCTGTAATTCTACAGTATATCGACTGGATTTAGTGCTCAATCCCTGGTCTATAATTCATCTGTTAAAGTAATAAATGGAATAAATGGATTTCTGTTTCTGTCCTTCAGGTGAGATGTTGTGATACAATTGGATTTAGTGCTCAAAATTGAGCATATAATTATATACTATATATATATATACTATAAACTAAAACATATATATATACATATAAACATATATTCATATATATACATATATATACACATATATACATATATATACATATATATACATATAAACATATATGTATATATACTAAAATTGGATTTAGTGCTCAATCTTCTGGTCTATAATTCACCAGTTAAAATAATAAATGGGTCTCCGTTTCTGTCTTTCAGGTGAGATGTTGTGATAAAACCCCAGGAATCCAGGTAACAAGATGATTTTCGTTTTGCTTAGTGGGTCCCCACTCGGTCAATATGGACCTTCGATTAGTATGGGCACTTTTCAGTCCCCTGAAGTGTGTCAGCGGAGTTTAACTGTACTTGCAGGTCCTATCAAGTGTGGGAAGGCGGGAGTCAGGCGGGCCAGTTGGCCGGGGCCTTTGCTTTAAAATGGACCTCAAAATAATAGGTTTATTTAAGTTAAAATTAATTTATGTAATACTTTATATAGTAAATTAATATTTCTAATAAGTGATGGACAACAACAAAATTATAATTACTCTCCAAAACACATATCTGAGTTTTTTACCTCTGCCTGTTAAACTACCCCCCCCCCCCCGGCAAGGAAGGTACCCGAGCACGAAACTACGCAAAATCTGTAAATAGCCAGAGCCTCCTCTGACCTCCGAAAGGGTCTGGGTGCATGGTGGGTACTTGCCTGCAGAACAGGGCATTCCGATAAAAAAGTCGACGTTGACGCGAGTTAGCAGGTCGTAGACCATTCCAAGCGCCGTTCTTCCGTCGCAGCGATCGTCTCTGTAGAAAATCCTTCGACGCAACGAAAGCATTTTGTCTCTTACCATTCAGTCAAAGACATCGTCTGCGTTCTATGATTATACTCCTACGCTAGGGTATCGTGTGTGCAGTTATCGTTATAGCGAGGAGCGGCACATGGGGGAGTGTTGCCTCCACCCCGCATTGAGGAGGGGTGTCGGATGATCGCCGACGTGCTGATATATAGTATGAAGATATGCTTGAAATGTTAAGATATTTTTCGGTTGAGGTCAGGCCCCGTTGGGGGAGCTAGGGCCGGATTAGACATTTGTAGACCTGTTTCACAAATAAATTTATAGCCCACCCCACCCCTACCCCGATCTTGATGTCTCACACACAAGTCTTAAAATATGAAATAATAATATGGAAGTAGACCTATTTTAATCGTTGCAACGGCGCTTTCACGTAAAATTTATAATATGACACTTCTCCCGGATTAAATATGTATGTATACTATATATGCATGTATGTGTGTGTTTTGTGTTAGTGTGTGTGCGTGCATGACTTTTTAAAGCAATTATACATATGCGTTTAATTCCTCCACGGGACCACACCCAGACCAGTAGAAAGAATAAATAAATAATCGAAACTACTGACAAAGTTATGACACTTACAAAGAAGGCAGAGAGGAAGAGCGGAAGAGGGATGCCCTGGAAAAAGGGATGGATGACATCAAAGAAGACTTTGAAAGATATCAGTTATCAGTAATCGATGGAAAGAGACTAACAGCGGATAAAGATAAATGAAGAAGTTCCGTGTGTAGCTATTGTCGCTAATGACCTGGCAGAAAGCATCTACGATGATGATGATGATGATGATGATGATGATGATGATGGTGGTGGTGGTGGTGGTGGTGGTGCAGACCTATATGAACAATAATTCACTCTGCCGAATGCGTAGAAACTCTTTCTAGGTTAATTCGGTCTATGAAAATAGTGTATACAAGATTTTCGGTATTAATTTTTAAAAGCACTAGCAATTAAACAGGTCAATCGTATCAACATATTTCTTCCCAATCCCACGCGAATTTTTTAAGAATAGGCCCTATTTGTGCACAGAGCTTTCCACAAACCAGATCCCTCTGGAATCAGGTATCGACATCAGGCTGGATTATGAAAAATCCCCCTCCCCTCCCCCAACAAAAAAGGAACGACGTTTTCGACGATACCTTATGTCGGTCCCGTTCAGTATTCCGTTTTTCTTCGCGTCTTCGATGGCCATTGTGGTCGCCGACGCCGTCTGCTCGAAACCGAGCTCTCCGGAGAACGGTTGAATGAGACCGATGCGAATGATTTTGTTCCTTGTCAACGAACAGTCGCCAAAAACCTCCACCACCACCATCACCGGAAGTAGGAACAGCAGTTCTAGTGTCGCCGCCGTCATTCGTGACATTCTCGACTGTCTGTCTATCTGTCTGTCTGTCTGTCACTCTAGTCGTCACTGAAATGAGACTGTCGCGGAACGCCGTCTGCACGTTCGAACGAAGCCGGCGGTCTACAGTGTATGCGACTGCTAACGGTCAGACCAAGACGCATCTAAGCGCCTCGGTCTGACCGTAAATCGCAATTAATGCATAGCTATTGCCGTCCACAGCGTCGGCGCTCTTGAATTTTCTTTGAAGGATAATTTTTTTCTAACAGGGTTTTCTCTACTCTATAGACGCTAGCGCTAAATCAAATCCACCTCGCGTTTTGGTGATTTGATATATAATTCAAATACTGTAGATCCTGAAAGCATCTCTTCGGTGTCACACACCACATCAGCAGAGGTGTAGCGTACACTCATGCCGCCCACGGCCCATGTCGTCGCTTCTAAAATTTGCCGCCCCCTCCGCCCGAAAAAATCTCCTGACAAGCAAAAAAAGGTTGTCGCTTCCAACATTTGAGAATTTCAAATTTGCCGCCTTCACTGAAAATCTCTAAACAAATAACAAGCAAAAAAGGTCGTCGCTCTCAAAATTAATTTGCCGCCCCCGTCATGTGTGCCGCCCACCATGGCTAGAGCCACAATATCCACTGGCACGCTACGCCTCTGCAGACTAGTGTACGTTTTAAAGAACAGCTTTGATACCATTATGCTTCTTAGCTCTAGTGATGGTTACAGCAGCACAGTATTTGTGCGTATCACATAAACTGCTTTGTGGCGACACTAATATTAAACAATTTCATCAAAATCACAGCGTGGTTGAAGACGAATCGACTTCTTTAAGATAAAGCAAAACAAACCAAGACCAGATGACGTTGTAATGGCCTCCAGCTTGCTTTTTTCATCCATTTCTTTTCATGCATGTTGCCCTCGCCTTCCTTCCTTTGCTTCTATTCCATCCACCCCTTCCCCCATTCGATTTCTGCTTCCTCATTTAATCCTCCATGATTTCTGCTTACTTACTTCCTCTCAACTTATCTTTCCACATCAATTCTTCTTAATCTAGTCTGTCATCCGGGCATTCACCCAACGATTTCATCCATCATTATGCGATCTTGTGACATTTGAAATCTTGCCTAAAGCTATATACAGTAAGTAGAGCTATTGCATTTTTATGGAATTGACGGATATTATATCCAGTTCATTATCGCTTTGGCAATTACTTGTCCACACCTAAAGGTTAAAAAGTTATCTAGTGATGCAAAGAAGCAACAAACACAAATTGTTAACCGTCAATTCAAGATTTTAAAACTAACGTTCGTCAGTTAACAAAAATCCTCATACTCAGACACACGAACTTATCAACGTTTCCAATGTTAAATGTCAGAATATTAGTATCTTTTACTGTTATAAGATGAATTCAGAATTTCCTACGTTCTTGCCTTTAATTTCTAATTTAAAATAAAGTTAATCTGTCTGATTAGCGTTTCCGAGTTTATTCTAAATACACGAGGCGCTATATAAATATGCTGCCACATTACGTTACATAAAATAATATACCTTTTGCTAAGATTAATGCATCTCTTCTTGTCTGGGTCTGACTGCTGACTGGGTATCATCAAATGCAAATTATACAATCACGAATAGCCACGTTAGTCAGGCGATTATCGAGAATTCTTTCTCAGATATACTTTTCAATATAATAATTTTAATAAATCTAACATGTTATAACAGAAAATAACGAATGGTTTATGAATAATGTTATTCCTCACATTTATAGCAACGTATATATATTCTGAGACTCCAATAATAGAGGTGAATAACAATACCTAACGCTAAGACAGATATCAGAATGTCGGAATTGTTTTTGATATATCGGATCATGTCAGACGCATCGCAGATGTTGAAGAAACTTGAGATCAGATTTGCACAATCTAAGTCCTAACGATTGTCCTTAGCTCCGAATCGGCGAATCACTCCTGCAACAGTGTAGACCACGAATGGCATCATACTTACTAAACTTGCACAGTCCGGTTCTCAATTAAACAGCTATAGTTTCTTTGCATTTGATACCGCACAAAGAGGCGATCGAGACAATTTTTGTAATAATGTAATCTAAATAAATTGATAAATTTCAATGGATTTCGATTGGTAATTTCGAAGACTTTTCCCACTGAACGCGTTAGAAGTTTGAGTTGGCGTAACCTTCGAGCCAATACGTTGTCTGCATTCCTTTGCCCTGAGAAAAAAAAACAATGCGAGCAATTAGTCAATATTTCACGTATAAATATTACGAAAACCTTCTCTCAATTGCTTCGGTTAGATTCTTACGGGACCATCCATATAGTACGTACGCACTGAGGGGGTCGGGAGTCGGATGTATGAGATTTTGCCTATGTACGCTGTGCAAATTGGGGAAGGGGTTGGAAATATGGTTATGCATTTTGCCTACGTATTATACGGATGAGCCCTATGCGAACAGTGCAGCAGCACAAGAGGCCATAAATGCAAATTGTTCAAGAATAGGGTGGAACCAAGGAAGAAATACTTTTTGTAGTGCGAGGGCTGTGGACATATGGAACAATTTGAACGAAAAGACAGTAGCAGCCGAAACAATATATGGATTCAAAAGTTATATAAGGCCTAAGAGAATTGGGTTATTATACTGTATGTTGATTGTAATTAGGCCTACAGTGATTTTCTACAGGCTAACCCACTCGAAATCACGTTATTATTAATATTATTATTATTATTATTATTATTATTATTATTATTATTATTATTATTATTATTATTATTATTATTATTATAACGCAAAGAAACGATAGCTCCTCATTGATTTCCTGTATTAAAGTTTATGGATTTTTTTGCAATAGGCTACCTTAATTTCAATTTCCCCGCGTTTCGTCATGTAGAATCTAGATGCAGGACCCTTTAACGCTCTATAGGCTGCTTCACTCAGTTGGATGCACATCGCTAACAAAGAAAGAAAACCATCGAAACGAAATCAGACTGTTTCTTTCGTTTCAAAGACGTTGTCATGCAAACCACAAACGCATAGAGCGATGACCAAAGTATAATACTGTAACACGTAATGCAATAATTGGGGGTGGGTGGTCAGACGCCCCATAAATTATATTATGAACAAATTTACTGAAGAGTATAAATGACAAATAATACGTAATTAGTGAT
>CM030847.1:8599885-8654885 GCA_018105865.1 Metaphire vulgaris | reverse complement strand
AATAATAATAATAATAATAATAATAATAATAATAATAATAATAATAATAATAATAATAATAATAATAATAATAATAGTAATAATAATAACAATAATAATAATAATAATAATAATAAGCGGTTGACCTTGTAGACGTTGTACTTGGAGATGACCTCGTCGAATGCGATGTAGAGGTCGTTGAGGAAGGAGACCACTTCCATCGGAGAACTCTCAGCTGCCAACGTCGTAAACGACACGATGTCGGAGAAGTAGATCGACACCTCGGGAAACGTCTCCGGGTTGACGTTTTTGCCCGACTTCAGTTTGTCAGCAACGTATCTGAAATTAAAAATTACTTATTGATTCAAACTCCAGCATTATTAAATGCACAAATGCCTGTTAAATGCAGTCGGTTCCGACGTTTGTCGGCGTTTGCAGCCACCTCAACAACTCTGTTTGAAGAGTAAAAGATTCAGCAATGCGTTTTGTTGACAACACTACCAAGCATGGGCCTATTTCGACCTTTTGTATTTGCCATTTCCTTCATTCGTACGTTGCAATTATGAACCTCCGTTGCTTTCTGATATTTGAAATCAAATGAATCAGTCGATGGTACTTCAAATCCATCCGCAAAAAGGTAGGTCAAGATTCGTTAGAGGCGGAAACTGGAAAAAGGAACAGGAATAGATGTGTGTTTTGAGTCCAGATTTAGATTGGCAAAAATGAATTTTGACTTGATTAATTATTAGTTAATAATCGCAGCGTGTAGATAGCAGCTCTAAAACGCCTACTTCGGTAGCATGCTATATAGTAGAGTATCTGTTTTCTTCTTCTCCTCCTCCAGTTGATGCGTCCTCTCCTGAACTAGTTCCTCCAGATTGTCAGCGTACTTTTCCATCATCTTCAGCATTCCGTCCATAATATTGAGACTTTTAAAGCAGAAAAATATAGCAAAACGAAACTTCAATAATTTATCAGATGGCATCATGAACGCTGTCCAAACACGTTTGGACTGACGAAAACAGGAAAGATGAATTAGATATTGTGGGGTAATTATATTTGTAACTGAGAGTAGAACACTTTTTGGAATCCCTAATTTACTTCGTTACTCGAATTAAAATAGCAACAAATGAATTGTCAAAGGCCCAACGAGTCTATTCTCTGTCAAGTAAAACGCGGGTCTAGTGAAAGCTATGGCAAACTTCCTCAAGATTAGTGGTGTAAGGCATCTGCGTCACTGCTATATATAGATATATATATATATATATATATATATATACTGTATATATATAGTAGAGTATCTGTTTTCTTATCCTCCAGTTGATGCGTCCTCTCTAGTACACGGAGATCAGCACCGGAAACCCTACGTCGGACCTTAGCCTCAAAGTCCTACAGACTTATATAGACCATTGCCTGCTTGACTGTGGAACTATTAGATAGCGCTATATAAATCCACACGATTTTACTTTTCTTTACTCGTCCGAGTACGGGATTACCAATGCTCTTACCTACTGTTTATCAAGACATTTCTGCGCAGTGGCGTAGCCAGGATTTTCAGAAGGGGGGATTGATTCCCAACTTCGGAAAATTCTGACAAACAAGAAAGCGCGTGCAACTATATTGATTCGCAATAAAAAAAATGTGGTCGGACAATCAGCAGTGTATAACCCCATCCCTACCCATTGGCTACGCACTGTTTCTGCGTATTCACATTTAGAGTGTTTAGGCCTATAGTGTACTCACTGTCCTTTGTAAAAACCGTAAAATCTGTTCTTTATCAGAGCAAAACTTGGTCTAAGATTAGCGTCTTCGTTCCAGGATTCTTGAATGATGTCGATTAGCTTCGCGTCGACATTGCTGCCGCCCGGTAGAAACGGACGGAGAGGGGGATTCGCCTTCTGAACGACGCCCCGCACGATGTCTGCAACCAAAAACGCGTGCAATCGATGACAGGGCACCCTCCCTCTCACTCAACAAAAGTGCTGGAATGCAGATGCGTCAAGAAGCCAACGGATTCGCTAGTCAATTAATTGGTTGCTGTTCGGTTACTAATGGGGCTAGGCAGCACCGTTAAATGTCTTACCATATCTACCACCACGAGTACCACCGTTACCGTAACTACGACCTAACATTGGACCCTTATAGACAAAAGGGAGGTCGATCACTGGTTTGAAAAATTTTCGCTGTTAGACCTACACAATGAAAACTCTCGCTCGTAAGTTTGTCAGATGCTCTTCGATGTGTGATTCTCATTTACTTGAATTGTGCTGCAAACATTTTCGCAAGGCGTTCAGGGCCGGATTAAGGTCCGAGTGGGCCTGGGGCTGAGAAAAAAAGGCCGTCGCCTATACTGAAAATCTCTGACAAGCAAAAAAAGGTTATCTCCTTCCCAAATCGTGCTGACAAGCAAAAAAAGATTATCTCGAAAATCGGTGGGTCTATTTTCACGATGGGCTGGAGGGCTACAGCCCCCTCAGCTCCCGCCTTAATATGGCCCTGAAGGCGTTCCGACGTTTTTTACCTTTGTTCGTGATAAGCAGATCGTTAGCCAAAGGGAATGGTCCGGCCCTAAAGACAATCTCTTGAACGATGATTCCGAAGCTGTAGACGTCCGCCTTCTGCAGAGAGTGCGGCGACAGACTGCAGTTTCGCAGGACTTCGGGTGCAGTCCAGAGCAATTCTGAAACAAACATACAATGCTAAGATACAGTATGATTCACAAATACTTTGCATTTGCTAGATATCGTATGCAATTATATGTTGTCAGGGCGCTTTTGAACTATATATAAAGTGACGTTAAATGAGGTTGGGGTTTGTAAAATAAATAATAGGGCTATACGATCAGAAAGCGAGAGATCTAGAGAGAAAAGGAGCGTCATCTTCTGAGTCTGAGAGTGTGATAATGGAGGTGGCAGTAGACAGTGTTTAATCTAGGCCGTTTCCGGGGGTAAATTGCCCTTCCCCCCCGGAAATTTCAAATTCCCCCCGGAAATTTTGGCATATTACATGGACTAACAGCAGCCCCTAGCAGAATTCCCTCCTGGAAATTTCAAATTCTCCCGGCTTTGTCAGTTCCCCCCCCCCGCCGGAGTCCAGGAGTCTAGATTAAACACTGGCAGTAGATGGCGTGTTTTAGGGTGTGGATTTTAATAAAATACGAACTATAAGCCAAGTTGCTGTTGTTGAAATGTAGTAGAAACGGTAGGCCTAGTTGGTAAACGCGTTACGGGTACATACAGTATATGTAGATAAGATAGGAGGAGTACGATTCTACTTTGGATCGACCGTGTATTGACTGATGTAAAACTTATTACTAAAATTGCGCTATAGAGGATCTTTAGTTAGATTTTCAGACTTTGAGAAAATAGTCTGGCGAAATTTGTATCGTTACTTCGGATCGGCCATCGACTTACGTCAAATACATTGCTAATATGGCGCTCTAACTTATGTAGCCGATATAGGCATATATATATATATATATACACAGTATATATATATACAGTATATATACAGTATATATATACAGTATATATATATTTTTTACTGGGCGTGAAAGTTGGATTTAGGAACCAAAGCTTGATCCCAGGACGGTCACCCATCCAAGTACCACGACGTGCTCGACGCTGCTTAACTTAAGTGAAATCGGTGTTGCATGCACAACGTAACGATAGCCCATGCATCGAGTTAACAGGTCGTAGATCTACCTGCACAGGTGTCTTCGTCATCCTTGTCCGTCATGGGGTTCCTACAACGGTTCAGGCCCCAGTCAGTTATCTTTGCCGTCCAACGACTGTCTATAAGGACGTTCGAGGTCTTCAGTCGTCCATGATGCCGTAGAGGACTGCGATGTAGACACTCCATGCCCTAATTCAAGGAACATTAGAATAGATGGACTGCAGATATCAATGCAGCCAGCTTAATATGTGTCTTTTCAACACAGGATAAATCCTAGTAACCACATAAGATCAAATTAATATTATTATCGTTACTATTATTATTTTTGAGTCATTATTATTATTAAACACAAAAAAATTAAATACATATTAAATATTTATTTATTATTATATTGTTATTAAACACAAAACAATAAAATATATATTAAATATATTTATTATATTAATATACACAAAAAGGAATATATATAATAATTTATTGTTTTATTATTATTATTATTATTATTATTATTATTATTATTATTATTATTATTATTATTAAGCTTTGAGGAATGCATTGCTCGATGGAATAACTCTAACAAAATAGATATTCGCTCCTGCAACGACCAATCCAATTTTATTATGACAAAACGACCAATCAGAACGCTCAGGACTCAGCCAAAATCAGATCATTTGGGCGAAATTATACCAATCAGAACGCTTAAAACTAATCAGCCAATTATAAATCAGAACGCTCACACAGCCAAACAATCAGAACGCTTCGAACGCAACCAATCAGAACGCTCAGAGACAAATAACCAATCGCCATCGTTTGAACGTCCTGTAAGGCAACAGAAATATGCGCCTGATAACGATTTTAAACCAACCAGGGATTAAGTTTTGCTGAATGCCTTGCTCGATGGAATAACTCTAACAAAATCTGATATTCGTAGTCCTGTCTGAGCCTGGAAGAAAATTTCTTCTTCTCTGGTAGCCTCAGATTTTGACTGACTAAATAAGACCTGCGTATTTTGTCAGGACTCGGTATAAAACAGATCATTTGGGCGAAATTATACCGCAATATAATTTTTAAAAATAATCAGTAAATAATAGAATAATTTAGCCTGTGGGGACCTCATTGCTTGAGCAATTACCGTAATTATTAAATTTTCTAAAAATAATTGTAATTTAAAGCCCCTCCCAGAAACAAATACTCCTCCTCGCCATCGTTTGGTACAGTCCTGTGCTATGAACCGCAAGTATTTTAGCACCTTACTTTAATTATATCGCCGACAAACGATATCTTGAAATTCTGATCCAGTTTCACTTGTTCGTTATCGAGAATATCCTGCTCATAAATAATAATTGCTGATGAGAACCCTTCCATAAGAATATTCTAATCTTGATGAAATAAAAATTAAGTTAATCTGCGTCTAGATTATCAAGATAATACTCTACAACAGTAGTTCCCAAAGTATGAGCCGCGACTTTCTGGGGAGAATAGGTTTCCTTCCAGGGGAGCTGTGAATTATTACAAATTCATAATAATTTTCCTTTTTGCTTATCAAGACTTTTGACTTTTGGTACCAATTATTACCCACAAAGTGCATTTTCGCAAAGTACATTCGTTCAAATTTGGCGCGGGGAGCCTTGGGAAAATCTGGACTTGGAAGGAGAACGGCGAATTGAGAATGCTTGGGAACCACTGCTCTACAACCCATAGACTTTAATATCACAAGACAGAGTCTATGGTATCAGAAAGTGACGGCATCTAGTGTATTATAATAAATCTATGCTACAACCAATCACGATTATAAAATTCACTATTTCAGTAAACGCGCAAGAAATAAATCGAATATTTAATTAAAACTTTAGGAGCTTAGCAAATGAAAAACGTTTCTTGGAATTGTGTCTTACGCGTTGACAGCTAAAATTAATTGGCATTTACAACACGATTCAATTGTCAGTTATATTATTATTATTATTATTATTATTATTATTATTATTATTATTATTATTACCTAAATATTGCTGATATAATTTAATTGATTCGTAAGTTCATTCGTTATCTTAGTAGTATTTCACATTTTTTTTATTTATTCAAATGCGACGCAATTGACTTTTTAGAATGGATTTTGGTGTCGTGTGTGATTGTATTGTCTTACTTTCAGGCTTCCACGCGAACAGTACATTGTTAGAATGCAAACTCTTGCCGTTTCTATGCACAGTCCAATGAAAATGTTCAGATTTTCGCTGTGCAAATCTCGCATCTGAAATGAAATCACTATCCGTACAAACAGCTGACGGATAGAACCGTGGCCGGACAAAATGTCCGCGGACAAAATGTCACGAACAAAATGTCCGCGGACAAAATGTCACGGTTTAGGGTTAGAGTTAGGGTTACATTTTGTCCGCTGACATTTTATCCCCATGACATTTTGTCCGTGCCATTTTGTCCGCTGACATTTTGTCCTAGCACCGATTGAACAGTAAAACGTATTTCCTTTCAAAATTTCGGGTAACGGCAGGCATGCAATTAAAATCACCCGACATTGTCAGCTAACAATCAGTCCGTACTTAGCTCAGTAGCATCCATCTGGATTATTTGATCAAAAAGGCCTATTTTCATAATATGGAGATGGCGATGCTGTACAGCCCAATAATTTATTTATTTATTTAAATTATTTCCAATCGTCAAAGCTAAAAGAATCTCGCAGGATCAGTTTGAGAGGTTCAGGAGTCTTGACAAGAAATTTATTATTAGCATGAATATCAGAATATGCTTATCTGTGCCTATATGCAGGGCCACAAAGAGGTCGGGGAGGGGGCAAATGTCCAGGACCCTGCGATGTGTAGAGGGCCCGGGCGGGCAAACAAAAAAGTTCATCGCCTGTTTTCAAGCTTTCTAGAGGCCCGTTGCTATTCTGCCCAGGGGCCAGGAATTTCTCTCGGCAGCCCTGCCTATATGAAAAATCACTCATGCAAAAACCGATCACAGACCAGCAAAAATATGCCATACGTCTGTCGCCGAATATATTTACAACAGATAAATTAGTGCTTCTGATGGCGTTACGGAATCACAAATATTCCTTGTTGTCAAAGACCAAAGATTGTAATATTTTGAAATAATAGCTTAAACTATATACAGTATATATATATATATATATATATTGGAGGATGAAGGGAAATAAATTAAATGAATATTAAATTAAACAAAACAAAAAATCACAGCAGCGTATGCACTCAATCAAATTGGAACATTAGAAAATTGTAGATAAGTCGTCGACTGTCGATCAATCAATCAATCAATAAACTTTTAGCGCCACGATCACAATGCCCGATGACGCACCAAATCCAATCCGAATAATAGCCAGGTCAAGCCGGAAGGAACAGTCCGAATGGGGGAGGAGGAGAAATCTAAGGGAGAGGGGGGTAGGCAAATCCAAACAGGTACGGTGTCTTATGATTGGGTCTAAAGGAGGATGTCTTACCGTCAGTGGCGGTTCCAGGATTTATTGGTAGGGGATGAAATAAATTCATAGGAAGTTGGTGGGGGATGAAAAAGAAGGAAAAAATCAATAAACTTTGCAGAAAAAGGCTGACAAAAGGGAAAATTTTTTCTCTAATTTTACTACATTTTAACCCAAAAATAGGTTGGCAAGCCAAAAACGTCATCATCAGTTTATCCCCTGTATTTTACTAGACTTTTATCTAAAAAATAAGTTTCACAAGCGGAAAAAAGTCCGAAAGTCCGGTGGGGGGATGCCATCTCCACTCATTCCCCCACGTGGAACACCGCCACTGCTTACCGTCTTCAGCTCGAGCAGGTCTTCGCTGGACAGGTCGACGTTTTCCCTGTCCAGAAACTTGACGGCGACGGTGTAGTTGTTGTAGGAAGCGACGCCGACGCTCGGGGACTGGGCGACACTGCTGCGCCTCGACGCGCGAATTCCTTCGTTCGAAACGGCCATCTGTTAAATTAAACGATATCCGGACGATTCATCTCAGGACGATTCATCTCAGGACGATTCATCTCAGGACGATTCATCTCAGGACGATTCATCTCAAGACGATTCATCTCAGGACGATTCATCTCAGGACGATTCATCTCAGGACGATTCATCTCAGGACGATTCATCTCAGGACGATTCCTCTCAGGACGATTCATCTCAAGGACTATTCATCTCAGGACGTTTCATCTCAGGACGATTCATATCGGATAAAGTTACGGATTAAAGGGTTATAAGGGCTAGGTATAAGGATTAGTAAAGTTTTAAGGGTTAGGGTTAGTGTAAGGGCTAGGGTGAGGGTTAGGGTAAGGGTTTATCCGAGATGAATCGTCCTGAGATGAAACGTCCTGAATTCAATTAAACGGTCAGTGAAGTCAGAAAGAAGCCAACATCACAATGTGCTAGCAAAGAGAATTCGCACGCCAGTCCCGTAGCCGAAGCGCCACTAGATTTGACGTCACCACCCGTGGCGATATAGCCATGGTGCCACCCAAAAGCGAAAAGTTAAACCGTGAACCTATTTCTCCATTTTTCGTTTGGTGTCACCCGTTGTGATCTTGTAGCTGGTGTCACACGGTGCGGTCTCAACCACCCGTACCCACCTAGCGACGCCACTGGCCAAAAGCATTCACTATCAAATGTGACTTGGTCGTCGTGTGATCATGGCGCTATAGAAGTGAATTGGTGAGTAAATATTCGAGTCAGCCGCGTCATACCTTGCCCATACTTGCAACGCTCGGGCGACAGCTGCTGGCAAAAACAATGTCGCTGAATTTTACTTTCCATTTCATCATGGCAACTTCTTCTTGAAATTTCTTACGTCTTTGAACCACAGAAACAATACAAATCAGACGCGAATTATCGAGTAATTATTAGAATATTCTTCTCTTTTTAAAAATGCATAGCATTTTTCAAACGCCTAATTGGTTTAATTACAGAAAAAGCGCAATATCGGTGTTCAATCTTTGGATAAGTTCGAGTATTATATAGCGCACGACGCTTTTGTTCCGCAGGTAATCAATTATTTGTAAAAAAAACCTGTCATCCACTCACCTGTAGAAGAAGTACCCGAAGCTAAGCATCAGCACGAGTGCTAGGGACACTATGCTTATCAAGGTCACTAGGAACTCATTATCTGAAATTCAAAGGAAAAATTAGAAAATTAATCTCTGCTGATGTGACTTTCATCATCCTCTTTCAAAACTGTTCGACTTTTCATACGATTCTATTTCAAAAAACAGTTATTCTTGACATTACGACAGTTTTGGGGAAACGCCAAATACGGGTCGTCTAGAAAGCCAGTGATTTTCTTTTAGAAGAAATCGTCACGACGTTGATTTTTTCAAAGTAGTGACACTCAAAACAGTTTTAGTGTTTCCTGAATAAACCTTCGTCTCCAGAAAGAAAATAATTTTTACAGGGTGATGCAATTAAACCGGCTCACATTTTCCTGAACGCATCCTATCCCTAGCTTGGCTTTTCGCTAAATGGCACCGCTGTCTTTTGGAGAGGTGCACCAAATTTCACGTATCTTGACCAAGCGGTTGTGCAAATATTTACAATGAAACAGAATGGGACCAATTTTATTGCGCCACCCTGTATATTTGCTAGCTAGTCTAAAAGCAAAACGTACAGTATTACATTTGGCCATTGACGAATCTACAAATCTAAACAGAGCCGTAGCTTGAGTGGGCTACCTAGCGTCCGAGGCGAGGTATACATTTTTCGCCCCCAACTGTTTCAAAACTGCCAACTGGAGATGACCCTGTTTTGCTTATCAGTCTTCACGACGTTGGAGGAGTAAAGTAGTGCAAAGAGCGGGGGTGACCTTTTTGCTCCTCCCCCCACCCTAGCTGCGGCTCTGAATCTAAAATGTGATTCAATCCAATAATTCTTCTCTCAGAGTCCAGGCGAAACTCCAGAATTTTCGTATATAGAGAAGGAGAACAAAGAAGTAAAATATGTTTAAAAGTCTCTTTACATTATTAAACGGATATACATTTGTAGAAGGAACGTTTTACCATGCAATTCAATTGAAAATCGCTTACTTCAAATCCTTTTTATCTTAAAATCGTCAAACTCAGTAGAAGAATCCTAGAAGGCAGCCATACTTGTCCAATACAGTATTTGCTCAACTTCACGCGGCAATCCAATGTTATGAAATTCACTGCATTAGAACATTCCAAAGGCCAACCCTATTGTTTCATTCAGCAAGAATCTCAATATCCACTTGTTTAAAGCCTCGTTCAAATTAAATTCGCTAAGCCCACTGCGCTATAAAATTTTCTCAATAATAATAATAATAATTAATATTATAATTATAATATCGATAATAATATTAATGATACACTTACACGTACTCCTACTTTCTATACACAATTCGCCTAAGAATCCACACCGTGGTCTGTCGCTTGGCAACGTTAAGTTCGACATCACAATGGGAACCTGCAAAGTACAACAATATTTAAGTCGAGGTTTAGTAGTAGTAGTAGTAGTAGTAGTAGTAGTAATAGTAGTAGTAGTAATAGTAGTAGTAGTAGTGGTGGTGGTGGTGGTAGCAGTGGTGGTGGTGGTGGTGGTGGTGGTGGTGGCAGTGGTGGTGGTGGCAGCAGTGGTAGTGGTAGTAGTGGTAGTGGTGGTGGTAGTAGCAGTGGTAGTAGTAGTAGTGGTAGTAGTAGTAGTAGTAGTAGTAGTAGTAGCAGTAGTAGGTAGTAGTAGTAGTAGTAGTAGTAGTAGTAGTAGTAGTAGTAGTAGTAGTAGTAGTAGTAGTAGTAGTAGTAGTAGTAGTAATATATTATTATTATTATTATTATTATTATTATTGTGCACTTTTATATCGGCAGCTTTAACACTCTAAAGGTATCGTCTGATGTTCTCCAAAATTTCTTCGTAAAAGACTCAGTCATTCGAGGGATCAGTCACAGAGTGAGAAACGGCGCGATACATTCTATGGAGGAAACAACCCCAATTGGAAGCAGCGATGCGTTTCCCTTTGCCAATCCCTATACGCAGTTTGGTCCACATACTCTGGTAAGAGTTGTGAAGACGCAAATGTTTTTCGGCATCAACTGAATTTTGCTATTTCTAATTTACTCTGCATCCTATACACAATGGTATATTATTATTATGCTTTCATGTCTGGAAAAGATCAATTGATTCTAATTATCGTACTGTATGTCTTATCATGTAAATGAAAAACAGGAATAGGCCTACAGCATTCTCTTTCTCTTTCTCTTCCTCTCTCTCTCTCTCTCTCTCTCTCTCTCTCTCTCTCTCTCTCTCTCTCTCCCTTCCACTTTCTCTCTCAGAGTGGTACCTGAGAATTAGACCACAGTGGCAGTCGAAGAAAGAATTGTTATTGTTTCACTATATGTGCTCTATAAGTTATAAAAATAAGTCAATGCCAGCATACAGTTTTGCCTAAAGTGGACCAGTGTGTGGTCAGAGAACAATTACCGGTCATTTCTTTCTCTCCCCCTCCCACCAATATCACACTGCGGTCGTCTTGATATATCTGAGAAGACTGCATAATGTTGTGGCTAATGGTTTGCCAAATGATTTTTAAACTGTCCGATTTCCACACAAATGCACTGAACTGCTTCGGGGGTTTCGGGCCATTTCTGTTATCGACAAACTTTTACTATGCATTTATTATTAGGTCTCACTACTTTATCGTGCGATTCCAATGCCAGCAGCGCTTCTGAGCAGAAATTCAAGAGGCGCTATACAAATGCTATATTACAGTACATTGCATTATTACATTACATTGCATTCGAGATCGAAATTTACATCTTTCCGCAAAATAAGGAAGGAAAACGGGAATTTTAATGGCAAGTATTTAATCGACTATAGGTATATTTCAACGCATTTCTGCGTCATCATGTTAATCGCATGCGTTTTGAAATGATGCCTACAACAGGATGCACTGCAGTGGCGGCTCCACCGGGAGGGCCAGGAGCCCGTACCCCCCTATTGAGTGCCTGGCCCCCCAGTGGCCCTCCAGTTGGGACCCTATACTTAATGCCTACATACATTAAACAACAAATGGTTGTCCCCCATGATTAGAAGTTGCCCCCCACTTGCCAAATCCTAGAGCCGCCACTGACAGGATGACATAGACATCAGTCACCATTGGCAACAAAGTCAAATCGACCCCGGTCTATTAGAGAATTGCGAAAGGAGACGCAATCTCTCAGCTAATAAGCTGATGCGCTCTCACAGTTGCCAGAAGTTATGCCTAATAGACTAGATCACCGTTTGTTTGCCATCTAGTAAGATAATTATTATTTAGCTACTTAATTGCCATTATCTGCTATATGCGTAATTGCGTTAACTTCGTGTGCAAGTGAATTCTGAAACAATGTTGTGTATTACAACCTCGAAAAAAAGTCAAAATCATAATGCACGGTCTACCTACACAATCAACGGACGTTTTCCGACTATTTATAATAATTAGAAACGAAATCGCTACAACTTTTGCCAATTGTATCGGCGGCCATTTCCGGCATTTACCGATAATAATTAATCCATTGATTCTAATTCGGTTTGCGGCTAAAAAAATCGCGTTCTCTTCAATAATTCTCTTATGACCATTCGATAGTATTAAGCGGAAGCCATACCTTCCATTTTGTTTGACTCGGCAAAGGCTTTATGGGCGTACCGGCATGCATATCTCTGACCAATATCGCCAGAATATTCTCGAAGCCAGCTGCCAAAGGGAGAGTTGTACTGTATTTGTCGATTGAAATTAACTGACAGCGATATTTATGTGTTTATGTGTTTTCTGGGAGTCATACCACACCCACCCCCTCGCGGTCATCTCCGAAATATCTCTTAATTTAGACTTGTTTTCGTTTTCGTAGCACAGATGCCAGGATTTTAGTCAGTTCGCCGAAGAAAAACCAATATAATAATATCATTAATTCTTTTTCAATTTCTACGGGATATTATGAGAAACGACCGGTCTTCCGTCTATTAAGCGGCGGTCGGAGACAGCAGACATATTACCCACAAAGTGACAATTTTCCCCCAATTTCTTTCCACGGACCATATACGTTAGACATCACGGAATTGTATCATGGACAAAATACTTAAGCTCAGAGTACTTAAAAGAGTGATTTGCACATATTCAATCATTTCATACACTGCACTGTGTTTCCCTATATTAGAGCAATATAATATCGCCTACGATCATGAACCATTGACCCATAACCCATCGAGTATTGATGACCCATTTGACCCATAACCCATGCCATCTCAGGTCAGAAGCTACATTTATCATCATAACTGCCATCGTCGCTGTCGCGCAAAATCTCGTCCAGACTCTGTACACTGTACAGTGTAGGCTACACTACGCAGTCCAAATTAATTCCTAATCCGCGCCAGAGAATGTCTGATATGCCTGAACACCGATCATCGGGTCAATATCGAACTCGGGTCGGCAGGTCGTCTTCGCGCAAAGATGACACCGTACGCAGCATTATATATTAATTGAGGCGATAGAGATTTGGAACGAAGTCAGTAGAAGATTCGTTACCATTGGCCTAGCCACGGGGGGCAGTCCCCCCCTATTTGGGCTGGGACCGGGTATAGTATATAATGTATCCCATATAACAATGAATCCCCAGTCATTATTATATATAATAATAATGACGGGGAAGTTATTATATATATAATAATGATGGGGAGTTATTATTATATATTTATAATAATGACTGGGAAGTCATTATTATTTGGGAGTTAATATAATATGCTACACCCGTCGTGGGATTTTCGCAAAACCGTTGTAAAATTTCTCTTTAAGGGGAGGATGTGGTGACGGTAGCCTGATTAGCCTATATAGAATACTTAAACGTGCGTTCTTAACGACGTTTTATTGTTTATCGGAGACTTTGTGCCCGGAAATGTCGACCGTGCCCCTATTCCTGAACCCTGGCTACGCCACTGTTGAAACGTTACTGACCAAGTACACGGAATCCATTCTTAAAATTCCTTTATGTGGGAATAGAAGGGCCTATAGAAACCAAGTTGCCTTAGATGACTACAGGTGAAAACGCTTGATATTATAAGTATAATACACGAACAGATATTCCGTGTGCTTCGATCGATTCCTTTAGTTTATTTCTCCAATTAAAATGATAGAAATTAACTGCATTCCAATTGGGCTGAAGACCTCCTTATTTCAGTAAACCGACCCTGTTCGTTTTTCTGTTAGTACTGCATTAGATGATGATGATGACAATAATAATAATAATAATAATAATAATAATAATAATAATAATAATAATAATAATACAGTTTAGTAATAATAATTTTTGTATGGTGATGGCTATGAAGACTGGGTTACTGGAGTGGCTTAGTAGGATTTATCCTGTATTGTAAACCTCTGTCACTCACACATCCCTCTATATCCCAACTTCTGTTTGTCCGCTACATCTGTTATCCTCTATCGATCCTGAAGAGAACAAACACAATTCGCTGTATAGCCTACACTGCAAAAACTGCACACATTTTACAGCACAAACTATACGGATAGCATGACCACGCCTGTGGATAGGCCTACAATTTGTCAAATGGCCGATATAATCTGCAGGCAGCGAAAGAACAAGGTTTAGACTTAGCAGAAACTGTGCAGCGCTTTAGAATAGTAATCACCAGGTCTTTGGAACAGAGCGTAACGGTTCGGACGTTCTCTGCCAGTGGAACGACCATGTATATCTCGTAGAAGTCCTTGTCGTCTGGCAGATTCCAGATGTAGTAGTCCATAATGCGATCTGTGTTATCGTCGAGTACCACGTTTCCCGAAAGTCCTAAAATCAGTTTACGAACATCAAGTGATCAGCTTCAGATTTTCATCAAAAATAGAGCCGCTTTTTCTTTTTCTCCCTCCCTCCCTCCCTCCCTCCCCACTGACCTTGAATAATTCATTAAACCTCAATCTTGATAAATAGGTCGTTTTATCTGTATAAATAGCGGCAATCGATAATCTGCTTCACTGGCACTTGTTCCTGTGTTTCATTATCGGAACGGAAGTTGCACAGCGACTCTTAAAGGCAGGTGCAACGCTCAAGTCATTCGCGGAAGCAAGAGGAACGAATGAACGTGATCGACTCTGTTTTCGATCGGAGGAGGACAGTTTTTCGATTGGTTTCGCTTCGTTCGCCTGTTCGCAACGCTATTTTCAAACGTTTACTTTGCAAAATACGCAATTCATATCATTACGCACTCGACATAAGAACGCAATCTATTTTCCAGCTGCCACGGCAACCTCCTCCTCCTCCTCCTTCTCCTTCCACCCATTAAGACGAAACTGGAACGCCATTCGATGTACAGTGTACGTGCTTAGTTAAGAGTACAGGCAGAGTATTCTGCATGCAAATAGTGCATCTTTATTCCAGGTCAGGTTATTGCAAATATATTATATATCGGCATTTGACTTAACAGTCGTTTAAACGGACTAACACTTTCGCGTGCAATTTAGGTCTACACGTTATTTCATTTTCTAGACGGTAAAATAATTTTTATTTAATTATCTTGATATTGTCTAGAGGATGGTGAGAAACATCGCACTGGAATTGCCCATCCGTTCGGCTAATGGTTAAATGGGGAGTGAATTTCAAAATAGGCGACAATTCTCTTTCTAAATGGAATTACGGGAAACTCCCCGTTATAGATAAATGACACGCACAGTTCGTTTGCTCCACAAATCGAATCAAACCGACTGACTGCGCAAAATGGGAAAAAGATTATCGCCAGCAAACTCTTCGTAAATTGATTCCTTAATTTAGAATTAAATAATCGAATTTTTAGATGATACTCAATGCGCCAATGTATGTCTAAAATCCGGTACATATGGGAGAGAGAGAGAGAGAGAGAGAGAGAGAGAGCAGTGACATTAATCGATACAATAATGATCTGACTGACTCATTGGTTTTTCTATCGATTTGCTGAAAAGTGTTACCAGTATTATTTCAATGTTGAGTCGTATACTATAGCACAATATGGCGCCTTAAACTCTACACAATGTTTCAAAATTCGTCATGAATTAGAATGGGTCTTTTAAAAATGCTTAATGCTTAATACATAAATTTCTCATAGAATATGCTATGTTTTCATCTTGATTCGATATTCTAGCTTAACACTTGCACAGCCGATCCAGATTTCTGGCGCTTTTACCAAATGGCAGCAATGTCATATTTGAGCTCACATATTCTACGCATTTTATTCATGGTAATTATCGACTTCTATAGCACCAGTTCCAGAATTGTTGAATAAGTCACGTGATTAATATTATAATTGAAATTAAAACAACATTGTAAAATGAGACATCTTAATTTGAAGGATTTCTGAAACCATGCGGTTGATATTTAAGCACTTTTACAGCACTAGTTCTCTGACACACACACACACATATGCACACACATATGTACACACACATGCACACACACACATATATACACACATGTCAATATACACACGTCTGTCATTACACTCGAATTCATTGTACAGAAGCAAAGCTGTCATTCACATTAGGCGATCATCAATCCGATATTGTCTCGCCGATATATTTGCTCAATTATTTTAAATTGCTCTTTCACGGTGTTTATAAATAAATATGATTTCTGTGGACCAAAGTTTGCAAAATTTCCTAAATATCGTTCGCAAACCGGATATAGCAACACTGATTATTAGACAAAACAAAAGGGAAAGACAACGGGAAGTGACGTGTTGTGATTGTATCAGTGTTTATTCTAGCCCCCTTAACATTGGGGGATTTTGAAATGTTGGGGGGGGGACAAGGTCTGAGTCTCCACACTGGGGGGTGAATTTCCATTCCCCAGCCAACATATAAAAAATTTGGGGAATTTTAAAACTGGGGGGAATTTATTCCCCCAGAGAAGGCCTAGAATAAACACTGGATTGTATCTTCTGTTGCTGAGATAAGGCTTAAAAGCGCAAAGCATTGGACAACAAGGCGGTTGGGAAGGTGGATGCACGTATGACGTCGCTCATTGTTAATATTTTACAAAACAACGCTAGGATTTTTACCAGAATTTGGACAGACCCTGTGAAATATCAATCAACGATTAAACTTCTATAGCGCCGCTATCATAATGCCCAGGGCATCAGTCGATGGCGCACCAAATCCAATCCGAATTAGAGATTGGTTAAGTCGGAAAGATCAGTCAGATAGGCGTGGGGCAATTTAAGGGGGGGAGTAGGCCAAACCAAACACAGGTACGTCTTAAGACTAGACATAAAGATGATTAATTTCTCAAGAGGTCGATATTTAGAATCTGTGGGGGTCGAACGATTCTCATCGTAAAATGTCATTTTAGTGGGACTCTGAAGGTAAAATTATTTTTTATCCCGAAAAGGTTTGAACTGGACTAGTTGGCTGGTTAGACCTCTCTCTCTCCCACTATCAAAATCCCTCCCGACAAATCGGACATTGAAATGACCACCCCACTTTAACCTACTACATGAAAACGTTTGGTTAATAAATGTACAGCATGCGAAAACTTGCTCATGACCATATCTTGCATTTACATCGGTTTACTAGACATCATGACAGTGGCGGCTCCAGGATTTGGCAAGTGGAGGGCCTTGGGGGGGGGCAACTTCTAATCATGGGGGACCAAGCATTTGTTGTTAGGTATGTAGTATTAAGTATAGGGTCCCAACAGGGGGGCCACTGGGGGGCAGGCACTCAATAGGGTGCACGGGCCCCGGGCCTCCCCTGTGGAGCCGCCATTGGCGCCATAGAAGTTGATTTGCATTATGACAGTGGCGCGCATAGAAGTTGACTGATTGATTAACTGATTGTTTAACTGATTGATTGATGCATTAACCTTCAAAAGTCCAGAACTTTCCATATTCCTGGTAGGCAGTTCCGTTCTGTAGGTCGCAGTGGTCATCTTTAAGCATCTTCTCCGTAATGGACAGGTAGAGATAAACGGCATCGTATAGGAACAGCGCGTAACGAGACGCCTACAGTAAGACGTGTAATACACACACACACACACACATACACACAGCCTTTGTAACAGATGCATTAGAGAGTGTAATATTTCGCCGACGATGTCGCTGTTAATTACTAAGCCGTCGGTTATGACATACGAGACGATGATGTATGTTTTGTTATTTTTTCTCCTTTGGATGAATCTATCTTTCTGTGATATTAGCGTACAACGTAAGTCTTAGATGCGTTATGATAGTATTGCGTTGCTGTTAAACAGAGCAGCAACTCGGGGAGTCTTCTGAATGAGAAAGCTTCATATTCTATTCTAATATTGGGCAGAAATTGCCTAAAACGAGACAAATACGGTAACGCGATTCCATTTTAGTAGCTAGCGGTGGCCAAACCCATGGAAGGTGCTACATCGTAAATGACAATTTTAAATAACTCAGAAGCCGCATTGGCTACAATTAGACACGAAAACGAAGCAGCGTGATCCAATTCTTTGCAAAATTCTATTAAATCCACTGTTTTATACCGGTCTATTAGAGGGAGGTTGCCTCCCGATACCCCAAAAAATCAAAATTTCTCGCCCGTCCCAACCCCCCTCCCGCCACAAAAATCGCAGCATTAAAAAGATTTTGTGTATTGAATTATGCCTCTTCCCTTCCAGCCAAGTCAATTCCCGCCCACACACCCACCCACCCACCCTCCAAGGCCTGGAGTCTGGACAAACACTGGTTAAATCTCTGCTGCAATTTTTTATGGGGCCTATGATAAAATTGGCTAGCAGGCAAACTTATTACTGTTATGTGGCAATTGTATGCTTCTGTTGGTCTGTTAATCTGTTCCACGAATTTTTTTAACATTTCGCGAGCTGCAGATTCTGCTAAAGGAGCCGTATGCTGCTCGCGAACCGCAGTTTCCATGGCCACTCCTGCGTGCATTATATAGCGCTCTATTATTAAGATAATAATGACTGTGGTGTCCAATTACTCAACGGTTACGACATCGTTTTTTTCTCGTTAGCTTCGGCAAAATAAGAAGCGAATAAGTAAGCAAAATAACAGAGCGTCTCTAATGCGCTATCATCGACCGCGTGGTCGAATCCGATGAGGAGGAGCAGGATTGAATTTCAGCACGAAATCCTTAACAGTAAATGACGCAATTGCAAAATAATTCTGTATGGGCTGGTAGGCCAGTTATGCAATGCAGTGGCGGTTCCAGGATTTCTTGGTGAGGAGGGATGAAATGAATTCATAGGAAATTGGTGGGGGATAAAAAAAAGTGCGGGAAAAAGTCAACATTGGTAGCGTTTTGCCTACCGAATGTTAACAAACTTTGCCAGAAAAGGTTGAAAGCAAAAAATCGTCATCCGCAGTTTGACAAGCAAAGAAAAATTAAAAATTATTTTCAAATCCGGTGGGGGGATGCGTCCCCACTCATCCTCCAAGTGAAACCGCCACTGCAGTTATGCCCAATTGAAAATATTTAAATTGAAGTATATAATAACCCCGTTGGAAATATAGGCTACTAAATGTGTGCATGTACAGTGTACGGTTAAACGCACGCGAAACTTGAGCGTTGAGAACAGTACAGTAGTAAACAAGAAGAAGATTTTAGCTTCCGAAATGAAATTTCTCTAGGCCTATGTTGAATCTTGACATCACATGGCAACAAATATCAATACAATACGATACAATACAACACGAGATCGCTTTTTTAAAGCTAGGAATTAGGAAATCATCTTGGAAGAAAAAAGTAAAATGTCAGTAAATCGTTCGACGACATTACAGAACGGTGCAAAGAACAGGTATGCGCACACCAACAGAGGGAAAGCAGCAAAAGATAAATGAAAGCGTCCAACATGCATTCGACACCAGTGAGTAATGACGTACATGGAGGGAAGAAGGAAGAGGAAGAAGAGAATGAACTGCGGGTGGGGGGAGGTGTAGGGGAAAGAGGAGGGAACGCGTTTCTAGTATGGCTATAGGCTCGCGACTATAGTACGTCGTAGCGCTATATAATTTGAACATTCGCGTTTACATCTGTTAGCTATAGGGGGTGGTGCAAATAATGAGATTTATGTCTACCGCCTCGCAGGTTCAAAGCAGAGGCGTCATTTGGGGAGCTGGAGGCCGTGCCCCCCATTGGCCCTAAAATTTGCCAAGATTGCTCAAAATTTGCAAAAAATTGCAAAAAAATTTGCAAGAATTCCTAAAATTTGTCAAAAATTTGCAAAAATTTTTTCTCGCCCCCAAGAAAAGTGTGCAATGACGCCACTGGTTCAAAGGTACTCGAAGGGGTACTGAAGCGTCCTCTCACCGTTAGTTTTTTGCCCGTCGTGGCCGAGTAGTTCCAGGGCGGCAGAGACATCATCTTCGGAATGGAACCGAGAAATTCGACGACTCTGGCGTTGTTCGTTTGCAGAGCAACCGTCAGCTGCGTTGCGAAAAAGACAAGCTCAGCGCCGTTAAACAATACAACAAGAAAGCAAATAGTAATTATAATAACAGGCAGTGGCGTAGCCAGGATTTCCGGAAAAGTGGTTGGTTTTGACCCCGTGACCAACTTCGAAAAAATCTTGCAAGCAAAAAAGGTCATCGCCATCTTTCCTTCTTCTGTTATTTTTCACTTGACAAGCAAAAAGGTCAACTCGTCGTCTCTATTTTTTTTCTTCCAGGTGCTCACAAGCAAAAAAATAGGTCGTCACCTCCTAAACCGTTACATTTTATAACCAGGTAGCCAAGGGGGCTTGACCCCAAAATCGCGTCCAAAAAATACATGAGAGACTCATTAAAAATATTTTGTTGTCGGCAGCCACGGGGGGTGCTAACCCCAACCCCCTTGGCTACGCCACTGATAACAGGAATTAAGTGCCTTAGTGGGATCTCCCCCTGTGTCAAAATCCACAGCCAAGACGATTTATTCAATTATTCAAAGTGATGGTTGATTGTGTCCAGAAGCTGTTTCGTTTAATTAATCTAATAACTCCAGAACTTCTAATTTTAGCAAACATGATCTGTCGCTGTGAATTTCGTCTATTTATCTACGGGAAAGGAACGGCGCTCAGCGAATTTGACCTCGTTAACCAACAGTAAATACCATGGTTGCCCGCACATTGGGGCAAGAGGGGGCACTTGCCCACCCACCCCCCGAAAAATACCAGTATTTTCACAGCGATATTTGAAAATCTTGTTACAATATTAACCGCGACCATGGTGTTTTGCCCCTCCTGGAAAAACTTCTCGTATAGGCGCCCATGGTAAATGCCCTGCGTCCGTACCGTGAGTAACTTTGCGTACGCTGCCTTGGCTTCGGGATCCGCCGAGTCGTTATTTCTCCACAGCGTCCTGATGTTGTCCGGCGGCAGTTGGTTGTAGGAGATGAAAACGTATTCTCCATTCGTCATGCCCATCCGATGAGCGGTCAGCATGAACTGACGGACGAAAGTGGAATTTCCACAGACGACTACAACTGTTCAGAGTACCTGTTGTTTTTTCTTCTTCGATGCACGTCGTTGAATCAACCATTTAACCATCTCTTCCGCGCTTTACGGCGACAGATTTTGAGAATCGGAGACCCAACAAGTATAAGGTTGGCGCGAGCACATTTCTCAGCGCGCCGTTACTGGGAAGTTTGGCTGATTGTGTTGTGTACATTGTGTACATGTGTACGTGTGTACGTGTGTACATTGTGTTGATCGATTTTTTAGTATCGTTTTTAGAATATAGAATATAATATAATTTTCCCGACTTGTTAAAACGCATGATTACCGCCATCTTTTGCATCCACAATTGGGAATTAAAGCGGTTCTTCGTCAAAGACCCCCGCCCTACCCCCCCCCCCTCGGTAAAATTTCATGATAAACTCTAAAGATATAAATAGCTTTAAATCAAATCCTTTACAGCCAAGTATCTGATATCATCAGCATAGGCGCAGTGTTTATTCTAGCCACTTTGACATTGGAGGGGTGGAGTTTGAAATGTTTGGGTGGGGGAGAAGGTTTGTCTGCCCAAAAACCTTGACGAGCAAAAAAAGTCATCACATCCTTCCTTTTCTTTCAACTACTCTTCTATATGGTCATATCCTTCTCTTTTTCCACTCTAAAAAAATAAAAATAAAAACCCCCCTCTCGTCACACTTTTGGGGGAAATTTCCATCCCTCAATGCAACATATAGAAATTGGGGGATTTCAAACTTTGAGGGAAATCCCCCCAAAAAGGGCCTAGAATAAACACTGTCATAGGCGTACACTTGGATGAAAAAGTCGGTGGCAATCCTATACCTTTCCCACTTCCTGGTCTAGCCTCTCAATAATTGGGGTGGTCTCTCGAGCCTATAGCTGCACGACGGAAGCTTACGCCTATACCGATCGCCGGGTCTAAAAGCGCAAGGAAAGCGAGAGAGTTCGTGCGGCGGCGGCGTCTACCTCGTGCCAGACCCTGGATGGTCTTCAGCTGAGAGGCGATGAGAGTGGTGTTGATGGCCGAGATGTTGACGCCGAACTCCTTCTTGACGGCGATTCCGCAGGCGACGAAGACGTCTTTGATGGTCGTCGCCGAGTAGCCGCACTCGCTGCTCGTGTTATAGACGAGCGCAGCCAGCGTCCACTGCCACCAAATCCAAAAGTACCAAGCAAAGTCAAGTCGGAAAACTTAGCAGTGTTGCGCGGTAACGAAGTAGAAGTAACGCGTTACAATACTTAAGTGCAATTCTGAGTACTTCGCACTGTAACGAAGTACACAATTTGCAGAGTACTTTTTACTTGTAACGAAGTAAGTTTTTATTCAAATATTAGTACTTTTACTTCGTTACATTATGTCTTTCACGTCTCGTTACAAGTAAAATTTCTCATCGCCAACTTTCGTTGCATTTAGGGCCTACTTGTGTTGCTGTTCAAACACGGTGTTTAATTATTCTCAGCTTCCCGTACTTACTTAGTCCCAAAGCAAGGTTGTTAGAATGAACAACAAGCTCTGGCTACTTTTGACGCTGCTAATGTAGAAGTTAATGGTGTATAGGGCCTATGTGTCAAGGCTGGAAAAAACCTAGGTTTATAAAGATAAAATTTAGATTTTTAGGTTAACCATTTGCCCTTTGGTGCTGCCAACCAACTCTGCCAACCAATTAACCAACTCTTCTCACATGTCAAAGCCCATAAAGTATAAACCTTTCTCGAAATTCGTGCCACACTTGTTTCTCTGTCTGCAGAAAGTACAAAACTTTAAGGACATTAAATGTGAGCTTTCATTTTTCTTTTTATAGAACAAATTCCTTTAAGCCTAAATTTAGGCTTTTTCAGTTGTTTTTTTCAAACCCTAAAAAACCTAGGTTTTAAAATCACATTTTTCAGCCCTGCAGATATATGTACGTGTTGACTGTTGAGGCTACTGCATGTTGTTTAAAAGATTAGGCCCTAATAAAAATGTGATTTAACATGATAATTGTGGAGCTGTTGACGATTCCGTCTATCGCGGTACTTTTTACTTTTTACTTAAAAAGTAACTTTTTGGGGAGTACTTTTTTACTTTTACTTGAGTAACTATTTTCATAGGTACTTTTTACTTTTACTTAAGTAAATAAATGACATAATACTTTTACTTTTACTCGAGTACTCAAACTGAGTACTTCATACAACACTGCGGAAAAGACAATCGATTCTGAAGTACTCGGTCCTAAAGAAATCTTTATGGACGGCCCCCTGTACGGAAATCGTTTCGTCGTGTGATATTTCCTTGCAGCGATTTGATAAATCTGGCGCGTAATAAATCCGGTCAAATTACTCCCCACGATGATTATCCCTGCGCTACACAAGCTACTGTATCGATCTAGACAATAGGCAGATCAGTTCGATGACAACAATTCGGGCATTATTTATTAATTAATAAAGGACGTATCGTGAGGAACGTAAGCAGAGAATATTAAGGAAGGAAGGAAGGAAGGAAGGAAGGAAGGAAGGAAGGAAGGAAGGAAGGAAGGAAGGAAGGAAGGAAGGAAGGAAGGAAGGAAGGAAGGAAGGAAGGAAGGAAGGAAGGAAGGAAGGAAGGAAGGAAGGAAGGAAGGAAGGAAGGAAGGAAGGAAGGAAGGAAGGAAGGAAGGAAGGAAGGAAGGAAGGAAGGAAGGAAGTGAAAATTGGAATATAGTACTGTAGGCCTAATAATTTCACTACAGAATAGACCCATTGAATCGAAGGTGTAAACGGTAACGCGACTACGAAATGCGTTTGTTTTGCTCGACGCACACCTCTGCATCGACTCCACCAGATGAAGTTATATAACGTCGTGAAATTATTGAGCCAATTTCGCGCTCAGAGACAATACGTTCCCAATTAACGACAAATTATTGTGCTCAGGTGCATGGCCGCGGCTGACCTCCGCTGACCGCCCCCTCCCCACCCACCCCCGGCAGAACAAATTGTCGGGCCTTCAAATCCAAGGACGGAGAATATGCGAGGTACAGGCCTATGTACAAATACAAAAAAATTGTCCTTTGGATAGACCCTTGTGGTCGCCAGCCCTTCTCCTCCCCCCGCCCCCACTCCGCATTTGCGAACTTTGCAGGGGCCCGGCGCCGGTCCTGCTCAGGTGCAACGCCTGCTGCTGCCGTCACCATCAATACATGTCAGATTTATAGTTCCGAAGACGTTGCAAATTCAAAAAAAAACAAAAGCTTAAAAGAAATATTAATTTTCAAAACATAAAATGAAACCCGTGCGAAGAGTTTAATCATTCGTCCCAACTCCGCAGCAGCAGCAGCAGCAGCAGCAGCAGCCGGCGGAGCAAGCCCGGATATGGGAAAGGAGGAGGAGCAGGAAGCCCCCATCGTCTTTTGACGGACGCGTCTTTAAATAGACGCAACAACAACAACAACAACAACATACACATAAGTATATTGGAATGCATAGAATAAGTGTCGCGTGCCTTGTGGATGTTGAAGAGCTTGACGAGTGCCGTTGACATTCGTTCGTAGTTCGTCATGATTCGAAGCAGGGTGTTATAGACGTTCGAATTTCCGAGACTGCCGTCCAGAGAGTAATAGGACAGCCAGGTCGTGTTCCAGTAGCAGATTAGCTTTCCCGCGTCGATGGCGGCTGTCACAAACACGTCACAAAAGCCCCGCGTTTCAAACGACCGACGTTTCCACGACAATGACGTCACGGACTGTCAAACGAGACGCGAAATGTCTTGTCGCGATCGGAAATTGGTTATTCAAATCTACGAGGTGCGAAGACAAGACGAGACTGGGATTTTTCTACAGCTCCAGGGTGGCTTCAGATTTATCTCGAGACAAGTCTGGCGGGCAACAAGCACAATAGCACATCACTCACTCACTCACTCTCTGTAGCCAATCACTAAAGGGCCCGGCACAGACATTGGCTCAGCCACGGGTAGGGGTGAGGTGGGGCTACGCTGGTCTGCTTTGGTCATGCGATTCGTTCAAATCAGACGAGAAGCTTTAATCAGTGATATTGCGTGAAAATATGCCACAAAACGCAAGATTTTAAACTTATTATTCGGATGCGTCTCCGGCTCAGACCCAGCGGAGAGGCTCACGACGCTCCCCCGAGCGTCCCCCTAGTCGGATCTTATAAAAAAAGTAGGTCTGATAGATCTGCAGAAACCTTGGCGACCGCTATACTCTAAACTAATCTAGTCTTAAACTTCTATGGCGCCACTTCATAATGCACAGAAGCATCAGCCGATGGCACGCCAAATCAAAGTAATTCAAGATCCAATAAGCAGCAGCACTCTTGAACAAGTGAACTACGAAAAAATATAAGAGACCTATAAACGTAAAATATATCCTAGTCATATATATATATAATATATATATATATATTCTTATACATATAATACATATAGCCTATATAGTGTATACGCCAGTAAGCAAAAGTACCCTTTAACAAGTCGACTTTGTAAAAACATTCTATTCTTAGCTAATATCTATAGGCATGATGAACCACAAGTACTATAGGATATATGTATATAATATATGCATATGCATATATACGCATGTATATGTATACGATATATGCATATATATATATAAGACTTATATATGCGAGAATGAAACTGACTTGAAGAATATGGCAATCCGAAGAACGCATCAACTCCTCTTTTGAGCATTCTTGAGACGAGACCGAGTGCAGTTTTTCCGTCTCTGCCGTCATCTCCGGCGATGACTCTACACAGATTCGAATCATTGGTCAGAGTCTCGTAATAACTGCCTTACTCGACACCAGGTGGAGCATTGGCGTTCTCGGGCGGGGCGGGCGGGGACATTAGGAACTAATGCGCTTGAACGAAAATAAATGTAACCAATTAATAGTAATATTAATTACGCTCAAAATTAGTAAAATCTCAACCCTCTATTATCACGTTTACTGATGATCAAATCCGAACAACGAAGAGTTGGAATTAGGGTGGTGGGGGGGGGGTCACCGTGCACGATCCAAACAGCCTAGGTTCGGCACTGCGTTTAACTGTCTCAATTGGACCATGTCTCAAAATGTCATACTTTTACGAAAACTTTTAAATAAAGGGAGCAATATGTACTGTATGAACACTGAACAGATATCGGACAGAATGCAGAGAAAATAGTCCTTGATCTCTCTGTTCAGATAAATTAAGGAAATTTCATGAATTTACTGCTCGGGTGTTGACATTCTATTGTGAATATGCCAGTTTATCAAGATCTTGATGACAATTCTAATCCAGTAAAATAATAATTTGGTACGCGGACGACTGAACATAGGACGATTGTCCATAGGACGATTGTCCACAGGACGATTGACCATAGAACGGTGGTCAACAGGACGATTGTCCATAGCACAATGGTTATTAGAGATGCGGATTACGTCATGCACCGCCGCGATCGCTCATTGGATGGCAGCAAACAGGCTGGCATTGAACCCAGAGAAATCCGAGATACTCTGGGTCAGTTCGCCAAGGAGGACTCACTTAATCAGCCAGTCCCCACTATCCATTGCGGGAGTGATGGTCGCACCGACAGCTAGCTCAACTGCGTCTACTCGGAGTCCTTTTAGACCATAAACTCTCTCTAGATACTAGTCACGTGCATAATGTTACGAGAGTTTGTTATTTTCACCTGCGAAAGATCAAACAGATTAGACGCTATCTTCCGACAAGCATCGTGATACTTTTAGTGCGTACAACAATCCCAACACGAACAGATTACCTGCAATAGTGTACTTCTCGGTCTGCCAGAAAATCGGTTACATTGTCTACAGTCTATAGTGAACATCTCCGTTCGAACGACCTTTGGCGCTAAATGGTGCGACCACGTCACCCTTTTCCTAAGGGTCAGACTGCACTGGTTGCGAGTTCCGGAACGCATCGTCTATAAGAGATGCCTGATCACCTATAGAGCACTAAATGATCGCTCCTGTCCCGAATATCTGGCTTCGTTGTTTCAGCGCCACACTACATCAGTCGGCAGTCGGCAGCTTCGCTCTAGTGGCCGGGTCTCTCTGATTATTCCACCTCCGTCGAAAACGAAGATATTAGGAGAAAGATCGGTCACCCGAGGCAATCCAATCTTATGGAACGCCCTTCCAAGACTTTGTCACTAACTCGACAACCGACAAAAACAGTTCGTTAAGAATCTAAAGACACACTTGTTCAATGCGTCGTTTGACTGCTAACCTTATGTTGTGAAGCACTCTTGATTTAGGCTTAGGCCTTGTTATAGGGCTATATAAATTGTCTGAAATAATAATAATAATAATAATAATAATAATAATTATTATTATTATTATTATTATTATTATTTCTAGGCTTAGCAATTTGGGGCGTTGGTATTTTCTGGGGGTGCCCTGCCGAAAAATCTGACATGCAAAAAAAGATAAAGGTCATCCGGCTCTCAGATTTGGGGTGTTGGGGTGGGTGTTTGTGGGTATAAAAATATCCCTGCCGTCAAGTAAGCTGTAGAAATTCAGAATGACGTCAATAATATAATAGGCAATCCGATTCGGTTCGCTTACTCTATTGCGGTCCCGTTGAGAAGCCCTTTGGCTTGAGCGTCTCTTACGGCCATCGTGGAGGCGGCGGCGGTTCGCTCGAACCCCAGTTCCCCTTCGATCGGCTGCAGAAGAGCGAGTTCGATCTTTCTCGGCCTCGGGCATTCCGCGTCCGTGACAACGATCGCGGCGCAGAAAACGACGCAGACGAAGATAAAACTGAAATCGGTCGCCGGTAACAACGCCGCGCTCATGACGATAAGTTGCTTTACCGTCGGCAAAATGAGTTCCGCATGTCTCTCGACTACGCTCTCTTCGTGTATATATATATGTATATATATATACTATTTGGTTGGCTCCGATCTTAAACCATATAAATTTACTACTGCCAGGTACAAACCTGGTAACAGTGCACGCGTGACGTCGGTGAAAGAGCAAGGTATATTATGAGGTGTGTCTTTATTTCTGATTTCATGCCTGGAATCAATCTTGCGCCTGACTGTGTGTCCTACCAAACACAACGAGACGCAAATCAAGGCCTGACGAGCGCGCGCGCGCCTACGTCCCCCCCTCCAGGCGAGCCTACAGCGCCCACCAGATGCTTCTGCTTTGAGTTGAGTAGACATGCAAATCCACGGCACAAATGCGTTCGTTTACTCTCGAGTGACGGAAGCTCAGCGCGCGCTACAAAAATTATGACAATTAGTGAGAAAGCGTTCTTACCTTTTTGTACATGTATGTGCATGGTATGTATGCATTTATCATATAATATTATGTATATATATATATATATATACGTATATATAACCGTATGTACCTGTGCATATATACATGTATACATATATATTATCATACGTCCCTCGGGAACGAAGTACCGAAGGCATAAAATTTAGATATACCTGCATACTTGGACGCCCGCACATTGGGGCAAGAGGGGCACATGTCCCCTTGGAAAATACAAATATCAATATTTCACATTGAAATTTGAAAACCTTGCTAAACTATTGACTGTGAACATTGTGTTGAAATGTGTTTTACCCTTCCTGGAAGAATTTCTGTGGGTGTCCATGCCTACATGTTTCCGTTCCAGGCACAGCAGTGCCTCGTGATATGTTTCCAGGTAGAGAAAACCTAGATCCATCGTATACAAAAAATCTGGGAGGCACAGTTTTTTGCTTGATCAAAGCGCGGAATAAAGGCTTTTCATCATGTCGTGAGAACGTCATGAGACCAACACGAGGTTCAGCGCTACGGGCTGTAATGCATGCGGTGCTGGACAAAGTTCTGGCAAACTGTTTTAGAGAAATTCCATTTAGTTAAAAACCTTGTTACGCCAAAATGGCTGACGTCTTTCTACGCTTCGCTCGATTTAATAATTTTCAAAATAAGAAAAGTCTTTAATTAACCCCATAACCGTGTATTTAACTGTAACTCTATGTAAAATGGACGGATATATCCGGAATCCCCATTTAGTTAAGGGGTTAATAGTTAAAGCACCAGGAATTCGGTTAACGATAGGCCTACCATCAGCTCAACCATAAGAGGCAAAGGGACACTGGTGTAGCACATTATATTAACCCCCATATAATAATAACTCCTCAGTCATTATTTATATATATATGTGCCTAATAATAATAACTCCCCGTCATTATTATTATATATATAATAACTCTCTATAATAATATCTCCCCTGTCATTATTATGTATAATAAATGACTCTCCAGTCATCATTAGGCCTCTCTCTCTCTCTCTCTCTCTCTCTATATATATATATATATATATATATATATATATATATATATTGATGATGACTGGGAGTCATTATTATATGGGGTTAATATAATATGCTACACCGGAATTTGGAATCCAAATTTACCATAAATTTTAGCCTTAGTCCCCGCTAGAGGAGTTCACTCACAACGCTTTCCCAAAATCCCCATTCGGATCAGGCAAAGTTCGCCTCTACAACTGAGGGTGTCCGCTATTTTGGACCCCAGGCGGCGTCACTGGGCCTACGTGCCATGTTTCAAAGCTAGTATCACGCGAAGTGTGTCTAATAGACCTTAACTATATTGTGATTTTTATTAATATAGTGTTAATTTTAAAGGTTCGCCAATACAGTGGCGTCGCTAGGGTTGGTGTCACCCAGTGCGGTGAAATAGTGGTGTCACACATTTAGCCCTTCTCAAATGTCGTGACAAGCAAAAAAACAAAAAAAGTCATCCTTATATTTTTCCTTCTCAGATGCCGCGACAAGCAAAAAACAGATCATCCTTAAATTTATTTATTTTTCCTTCTCAGATACCCCGTGACAAGCAAAAAAGGTCATCCTTGTTTGGTGTCACCCCCCTAGGTGGTGTCACCCGATGCGGTCTGCTCCCCCCCGCACTCTCCTCGTGACGCCACTGCGCGAATATCAATCTAGTCATTAGGTGAATCAGTTCCGGTTGGATTTCTTTCATATTCTGCTCTGTTGTTTTCCACTCAAATTCTCAAGAATTGATCTGTGAATGGATTTGGTGTATCGCCGATCGGTAATTTTCAGTATAGCATAACAACTATTTCATAATTATTATTATTAGAAATATTAATCCAATATTCAACTAAATTCTTTTCTTGACTTTATCCCTAGCTCTTATCCTAACCCAAATCAACAAAATCATCCCTCCCTACTCTAAATTTTGCACTAACGCTAAAATCTCAGCTTTCACTGTTGCTCTACATGTAAATCCAACCCTATCCCTAAACAACTGCTCCCCCCGTCCTGCCTTAACAAAAACCCTCGCCTACTTTAACCCTAACAGCCCATAATCCCTCACGCGAACCTAGTCCTAAACTTAATCTTACCTGCGGCAGAGACAGGAACAGAATCAGCACTATACCTGAACAGTCCTAGCCCCTGTCACTCCCCGCTGACCTAATTAGGGAATGAAAAAGGATCGTCGGATGAGAGAGAGGCGAGGCATTTTGGGACTCAATCGGTCATGACAGTTTATACTAAACGCAGTAATCTTACGCAGTTGCCATCGAGCACGCAATACGAGACCTATGATATATGTACTGAACAAAATTAGGGTCATTTAAGTGCACGCTAGTCAATGAGGAGAATTTGTGAACCCATGTAATTCTTTCCAAGACTTTCAAAACTGCATGCCCTGTAGTAGACGGGCACGCGATGGCAGCAAACACGTTCGGCATAGAACTCCAGATCCACGCTACCCGATTCAATGCAAAGTGTCTCTTTTCCAATCGACGGGAAGCGGAATTGAACACCGGATGGCAGCCACTAGTCAAAAAAGCGCACAATAAATTAACGCCCACTATCAAGCGCTTTCCGATAAATCAGCCACACGGCGGGTGACTTAGGCTACAGTAGCACTTCGTTATAACGTACTTAGCCGGTCTGAAAATTATCCGAGTACGTTATATCCGAGACACGTTATAATCCAATAGCCAATACCATTGAATGCGATAGCGCACCACACGGGACCGTACATTGCGGTACTTTTATAACCGAGTATGCTCTATATCCGAGTCCGTTCTAACGAAGCTCTACTGTAATCAAAACGTCTATTTAAAAATGATATTAATCGATGGGCCAAAACGAAGGTCGAAGCGCCGCTATATATATATATATATATATATATATATATATATATATATATATACAGTAGAATTAACGGCGTACATAAACGGATGAAATGAGTGTCAGAGATAGAGCAAAAAAAATCGTAGGTTAATCAACGGTGACGTTAACTTGTCGAAGTAGTGATTTTCGTGAATATGTTTTTGACCATTGAAATGTACGCGTCTAATGAAAATGATGGAGCGTTGCATGATGAACCCTCTCTCTCTCTCTCTCTCTCTCTCTCTCTCTCTCTCTCTCTCTCTCTCTCTCTCTCTGCGCTACGATGGGCAGTAGTGCCACAGTCATTCACTGGAACTGCCGTGACCGGAAGAGAAGCATTAAATGACACTCTCAAGTTAATAATATTATATATTCGGCAGTCAATTTGCATGCCTATGCCAGTAACTGAAGGAAAGTATTTTCAATAAAATCTTCAGAATTTAATAAAAACTGTGCAGCATTTTCGTGTTCTAGGAGCTTGAGGTTGGTCTAATGCCTATTTCTTCCCTTGCTAAAGTTCCTTTCATTCCTTCGTTTTCTTTTAATTCTTTCTATATCGCATCCCAGTGAAGCAGCGTCTCTCTCTTAATGTCCAATTCTTCTTCAACATCCTATAATTATTCAGCACGCCCCTTTATTTTCTCTCCTCTTAGCATCTTTTAGAAAAAGAATAAATAATTTGGTCAATATTTTCGACCTCAATTGAACATAATTATCTATTGGAGAAAATTATTAGGCTGAAATTAATATATATATATATATATATACGTTATGAGCGGAAATAACTTTATATGCGATATGGTCGTTTCCGGTTTCGGGTTTTTGATTTCCGGTTCCTATTTCTGTTTTAAATTTTGGTGTTCGGTTTCTGTTTTCTAGTCGTCCTGTTGTGGTTTCCGGTTCCGGTATGACGTTGCCGCCAGTGGTGTCGCTAGGGGCACTGGCCGTACCCGATGACACCAATTGCAACATCGCAAGAGGTGACACCAGAGCGATTGGTGTTTGTAAATTAAATATTCTCTTGTGACGCCCCCTTTTTTTTTACCGCAAATGAAATAATAATGTATTCTCTCATCTTTTGATATTATTGCAAGAGTTGAGGCGGCCATATCGGTCCATTCTTTGTTTTATTCAGTTGGAATTTCAAGTTTCGAACGGAATGTTAATGCTACACGCGCATCGACTTGTACCATCGGTGCCGTAAACAGTGAGATTGAAGTGGATAACTGAAGACAAGGAGTTCGAAATAAGTTTCCGTGTTTTAGTGACTGTCTGTCTGTTCAAGACAACTGGACAACACTAGACACGATGAACATGGCCGCTGTTTCAATTGATATGTCGTTCGAGCCAATATGTTGTCTGCAATCCTTTACCCTATTAAAATCATAAAATGACACTCTATATGGATATTTAGCCAGTAATCTGATTACCAATAATAATAATAATGATAACTTTATAATCATTTAGAAAATTTCAAGTATGCATGCTGAAAATAATGATCTAGATGAGTTTATTGTTCTGGTAATAATAACATATTAATAACGCGATTTCAACTGGTTAAGGAGGTTAAATCAGCCTGCGTGGAAAAACTTTACAATAACTCTACATTTAATTAACTAATTTTCCCAGGTAACAGAGGTAAGAAATTTTTATAGCACAGGTAAGAAATAATTTTCTTTGAGGTCGGCGAAGCTAGGCAGTAGCAATTTACAGTAGTTAGATATGACTGAAGCAAGTAATTTTGCTCTGATCTATGATTAATATGCTTGCATAAAATATAATCAAATATTTAGGAAATTCCACGTATTAATGATTTCCACTAGATCTTACCTTTACTTCGATTTCTCCGCGTTTTGTCACTTTGAATTCTGGGTGCGAATCTCCGATCGCCTTACATGCGGCTGCGCTAAGATGAATACGCATTGCTGGCGAATAAAGAAACCCAAATATGATAATTAATCATCGATAACTGATCAGTAGTGGCGTGTAGAGAGTGGTGGGCGCCCGAGGCCATGTCGATGAAAAAGGTCGCTGGCTCAATTTTGGCGTCCCCATGGTAGGCGCCCGGGGCCAAGACGCTAAAAAAATGATGAACCTGTGAATATGTTTGACGAGAAAAAAGGTCGTCTTGACAATTTTGACGCCCCCATGTGGTCGGCGCCCGGAGCCACCACCCCACCGCCCCCTCCCTCTGCACGCTACTGCTGGTCATCGCCTATGCTTTTCACGATCTTGATTGATGCGAAACTTTAATTAGGGACTACAATTTGAATATAACTAACGTCATTTCTTGGACGAAGAAAGAACAAGGTATAGAAGATCCGATTACCTATAAAAAGCTAAAAAGGGTTCCTTTTAGGCCTCGAAATCTTTAGAAACCGGAAATAACTTGAATTCTCAATATTAGTCAGGTTTACGGTTCAGTGGCGTAGCCAGGGTTACGGAAAGGGGGCGTCTAAACAACTTCAAGTAAAAATTCTACAACCAAAGAAAGGTCGCCAATGAGTTTTTGGCACATTGATGTATACACCACATATCGGTACTGCTCCATTCTACTTACACCACGCGAAAAATTTCTCAAAGGTTTTGCGCAAATCCCACGACTGATTCCAGCCAGAATATTACCCCCTTGCCTCTTCACCTCCCCCACTCCCGTGTCTGAGCCATTGTCGTGGTTATAGAGTCTAACATTATTATTATTATTATTATTATTATTATTATTATTATTATTATTATTATTATTATTATTATAGGACAATTTATATAGCGCTGTAACATAGTAGTTAACATTATATGGATTTGCATTATTTTGCATTTCTCTGGTATTCTTAGAGTAAAAGCAACAAGCAGATAAAGAAACGAAGGAGAGAAGAAGAAGAAGAAGAAGAAGAAGAAGAAGAAGAAGAAGAAGAAGAAGAAGAAGAAGAAGAAGAAGAAGAAGAAGAAGAAGAAGGTAGAGAAATATGACCCTTGACCGACCTTTCCCGGTCGATTCCATGCGACTGGCAGTGTTGACCGTGTCTCCAAATAGACAGTATCGCGGCATCTTCGTTCCCACGATTCCGGCGACGACTGGACCCGAGTGAATCCCGATGCGAATCTGCAGCCGATGTTCAGGACGATGACGCACCTGGAAAAAGACGACTCGGTCACGTATCCCGAGCGACATCCGGGCGATCTCCGAGGCGTGACCGGTATTTGGAACGGGCACGCCGCTCGCTACCATGTAGGCATCGCCTATCGTCTCCACCTGCGTCGTAACGAAGAAACGCCAACAATGGCCACGTTACGGTTGACGCAATATTTTGATTTTAGTGGCTAATATGTCTGCGCATCTGTATTTTACAGACATAAATTAGACTCAAATCCTAGTTTACGCACCTCAACCAGTTATTCTTCTTCTTCAGGTCCAGAAACAGGTTCCATACTCCAGCGTCGCCACTCCTCTCTATCTCGAACTTTTATCTTCAGGGTTGAATACTTGTTTTTTGCCGTAGTGTTGAACATCCACTCCAGCATCGATGTCCTTGGTCGCCCGTTCTGTGCTTTCCCTTTCATCTTTCCTTCTAGTGCTTCTCTTAGTAGGCATGATTCTTCTCTCAGAACAAGCCCTATTCAATTCTTTTGTCTAGTACGAATAGTGTTTATTAGGCCTTTCTTCTCTCCTCTCCTCTTTCAGACTTCTTCGTTGGTTATTTTTCCGTCCAGCTGATTTTTCCATTCTTCGCCAGATCCACATTCGAATGTCTCTAGTCTAGTCTCTTCATGTCTTCTTCCCTGAGCGTCCAAGTTTCTGACCCTTAGAGTGTCACTGGCCAAATCAGTGTTTCGACCAATCGTTTTTTTTCAGAAACGATTGGTCAAAACACTGCGAAAATGAGAACACATTATCGTGCAAATTAAAACTTGACTAAATTGCATAGGCCTATAAGAAACTCCGATATGGCAATGAGTCACCCAACATGACTCATGGTCCACGTGACCCATTAAACCTTTGAAACACGGCCGTTTGACCCAATGCCGTCTCTCTATATAGACCAAATTTTTTACTGACACATTATAATAATAATGATTATAATAAGCAGTTGACCTTGTAGACGTTGTACTTGGAGATGACCTCGTCGAATGCGATGTAGAGGTCGTTGAGGAAGGAGACCACTTCCATCGGAGAACTCTCAGCTGCCAACGTCGTAAACGACACGATGTCGGAGAAGTAGATCGACACCTCGGGAAACGTCTCTGGGTTTACGCTAGAACCGGACTTCAACCTCTCTGCCACGAATCTACAACATTCAGGGAATCATAATATTATTAAGCTATTCCATCCATTCAGTCTACAGTTTTATAGGGGTATCCAGTGTTTACCAACAAAGTCCGGTTGCTCCGCCCACTGGTGGGCAGAAACCATAGAAACCATTGTCGTCTATTAATAGACGCCAATGACAGAAGCAGATTTCTTGCTGGTGGGCATAGATTAGTGACCATAGAGATTGTTCTGGATACTCCTGTAAGCAATATTCGCACTCGAAGATAATGCAACATATTGAATAATCTTATTGTGCCTGCTGCCCTGTCAACTACCCAGAATGCGCGTTAACCTCACGGAAATTGATGCGATCTGCCTCTTAGATCTGATAAGATATAGTGGTTCTCACACAGGACATACCCTATTATTATTATTATTATTATTATTAGTAGTAGTAGTAGTAGTAGTAGTAGTAGTAGTAGTAGTAGTAGTAGTAGTAGTAGTAGTAGTAGTAGTAGTAGTAGTAGTAGTAGTAGTAGTAGTAGTAGTATTAGTATTATTGCTGACTGTCTTGTAACGTTTCGAAAGGTTGTCAGCTTAATCGTCGCTGTTTTAAAAAAGGGTTATCGAATTGTTATTTTTTTGTATTAAAACTTACTCCGGTAGCATACTATAAAGAAGCATGTCTGTCTTCTTCTTTTCTTCCATCAATTGCTTGGTTCTTTCCTGCACCAGTTCTTCCAGATTGTCGGCGTATTTTTCCATCATCCTCAGCATGTTGTCCATTATATTTAGGCTGTGACCAACAAATACAAAACTTGTCAAATCACTACTCTATCACCAGGACACACAGAAATTTCTATTTGATTATATGCACCATTGGCGTAGCCACGAGGGTGCACGGGGTCCCCAGCCCCCTATTTAAGCTGGGACCGGTCGTGGGATTTGCGCAAAATCGTTGAGTAGCTTGGGGTAGGAATGAGTAGCATGAGGTCGATGAGAATGCACGAAACAAGCAAACGAGTATAAAGGTCTTGGCTTGATACGACGTTTTTTGCTTGTCACAGTTTTTACCCAGAAATGTCGATGTGTCCCCCCTTCTGGATTCCTGGCTACGCCATTGATATGCAAACAGCCGAAACATGACTAATATAAATCTGATAATGCGTTCAAATCAACTGACAAACCCCAGTTAAGTTTTGGAATGGCTCTTATTGTCTCCTCTCTTCATCAGCTTCGGTTAAGCACATCTTCATCATCATTGAATTTCCATAGCGTCATTTTAATAAATCATTGACATCAGTCCGTGATTTGAATTGTAATAAATTGTAATTCTCCATTGACAAACCCAATAAATAAGTCAGTCCAATTGTCCACGTATATGATCAAAATAGTTTATGAGACTGCGAAGCAAACTGACTGTGGTCTCTGTTGTTAATGGGCATCATAATGACTTTAATTTATAGGTACTTACATACTGTATTAGCGAAGCGCATACATTGATCATTTCTAAACGATTTCCTCTACCCAAATTAATTACAATACGGTCGTTATGAAGAAATTGCTGTTATAGAGTTCTGTACGAAACACATATGTAGGCCTAACTTATCTACTAAAAATTCCTGTAATCTCAGTTGAAATCATTGGCGATATTTGCTCTATATTGACAAAGGCATCTCGTTTAAATGCACAGTGTAAAACCCTCTTGATCTTGGTCAGCTATCACTATAGCGCTACATAAGTTGGCATATTAACTAACTAACTAACTAACTAACTAACTAAAGGCTGACTCACTTTCCCCTGTAAATTCCGAAATATCTGGTCTTGATGGAACTGAATGTCGGACGAGCTGCGGGCTCTTCGTCCCAACATTCGACTATGATGTTAACCAGTTTCCTGTCGACGTTCTGTGTCTTTGGTAAGAATGGACGAAGCGGAGGATCCTCTGTGGCCATGATTCTCTCGACGATTTCTGAAGAGAGCAGACGTATTAACCAAATGCACTAACCCACTGCCTCTCCAGACCAGAGCTGTATATGGGCAGGGCCGGATTAAGGTCCGAGTGGGCCTGGGGCTGAGAAAAAAAGGCCGTCGCCTATAGTGAAAATCCCTGATAAGCAAAAAAAAGGTTATCTCCCTTCCAAATCGCGCTGACAAGCAAAAAAGGTTATCTCGAAAATCGGTGGGCCTATTTTCATTATGGGTCGGGGGCCACATCCCCCTCAGCCCCCGCCTTACTATGGCCCTGTATATGGGTTGGGTTAACCCGTGGTTTGGGTTGGTCAGACTTTACCATATTTGTGGTGTTTTGGGTTGGGTCAGAAAATAAGTCATGGTTTAAGAAATTGCAATGTATTACGGTGGGTTGAGTTGGGTCGGGTCAAGTAACCCTATTGCCGGCATGGGATGGTTTGGTTGGATTGGAGATTTGATGGGTTGGGTTCTAAAAATGGACCCGTGGACATCTGCTCCAGACATTCGCCTGCACTTCGTCCCTTTGCCATTAAGTATCTCTTAAAAGCGCCTTCTATCTCTTCAAAGTGTCTTACTTCGGGTAGATCGTGGTCATCATCCATCGAAGCGGAAAAATTCAAATAAGAGTAAACCAGGTTTACGTTAGGAAATTCTATCGCTGGTGGTTTAGCAATCTAGAGGTTTAATCATGGGCGCCCGCACATTTGGGGCAAGAGGGGGCACTTGCCACCTCCTGGAAAATAAAAATGCCAACATTTCCCATTGGAATTTGAAAACCTTGCTAAAATATTAACCGTGACCATTGTGTCAGGGTGTGTTTTGCCCCTCTTGGAAAAATTTATGTGGCATAGCCATGACCATTATGTTTTGCCCCTCTTGGAAAAATTTATGTGGCATAGCCATGACCATTATGTTTTGCCCCTCCTGGAAAATTTTCTGTGGGCGCCCATGGGTTTAATGGCATGCGTTTTAGAAGAATGGACGTCCCGGGACGACTGCAGCAGCTGCACCATCATCGTCTAAAGAAAGAACTCACCGGAAACGCTTGATTTATCATTATTTCACCGCATCTTCAACTACTGAAGACAAGAGGCAATGATGACGATTATGAGGATGTTTTATCCGTTCATGATTAAATTGAAACAAACTGCTTCAAATGTTGACAATCGATATTTAATCAATCGATATTTTAATTAAAAAGACTCATATTCGTTCGGCAAAATGTCTGACAGTTAGATTAAAATATTCGAGACTTTTTAGGCATAAAACATTTTGTTTCGGTTACTGATTTTGTTGGTTTTTGACTTGGAAATCGACCCTCCTCGGCTACAGTCTGCTCTGTCGATAGTTGTGGTCTGAGGCGTCCCCGATGAACACCTATGTGTTTGAAATGGACGATAAAATTTGAATTGAATACTTGTGTTCAATTTGCGCCGAATTAAGACAAACGCAAAATGATCTGCCTCGCTGTATAGCCTAGGTTTAGCAATTGCGAAAATTTTACGGAAATTCAGACGCTCTGACCTTTATGAGTAAAATCGTGAATTCCGGAGAGGGGGAAAGGCCCCGACCTGCTGATGACCTCCTGGCAAACGACAGCAAAGCTGTAGACGTCTGCCTTTTGCAGAGAAGAAACGCTGAAGCAAGATTTCCGTAGAATTTCAGGCGATGTCCACAGCATGGCTAGATATGCAGCAATAGACGCCATGTTAAATGACACCTGCTTACATGTAGTCAATACTAATTCAGCTAATCTGTTGGCTATATGTCTAACACTGCAATAGATCCTCATAATCTCATGATATCATTGTTATCAAGCGCTGCCATGCAGGTGCAGAAGATGGCCTTTTTAAAAACGGAATCGCTTTAGAACCATGGCTAGTCCCCTCTGCATGGCTAAGATCTGTGACGCCCATGGCAGGGGTCTGAAAAATAAATTGTCGGTTTAAAAGAATCTTTAATTAACAAAGCATGGAATTTTTATTGACACAAGATTAAAACTACATATATGCACTTTTCTTTGCTTTTGCTGGTTCGAGCTGGTCAATGAAGTGCTCAACATCAGTTTTCTCGGTTTCTTCTCTTTCTACGCTGAGTAGAGCAAGAACTTTTAACTCCCTTTCAAGTGGCGTCAAACAGTGGCGTAGCGTGGGTTGGAAGCGCCTGGGGCAACAGAGGAATTGCGCCCCCAACTTCTCCACAAAATGTTTTGCCAAGCAAAAACCTTCGGCACATCATATCCCCGTATTGCATTTCTAGATTTCGAGAAAATTCCGACTATGTGTCTATCTATTTAGTGATTTATTAGTTACTTCCGTTTTTCACTACTTGAAATTTTGAGCTCCTAGAATTTTGCGCCAGAAAATGCCACCACCTGCCCCTCCCCCACGCCACGCCACTGGCGCCAAGAGCATCTGCCATACCCCCTTTTAAGTCGAAGGCTTTTCCAGTGCTTTTTCTTTTAACCCTTAACTGCCTAAAGCATACAAGTTATTCTTACACGAGTAAAGGTTTTCAGCAAACATGTCGCTCGTTGTTTGGCGAAAGCGGGTTAATCCCCAGTCGGTGATTTTCACCGTCCATCGGCTGTCGATCAAAATATTCGACGTCTTTAGTCGACCGTGGTACCTTAAGGTACTTCGATGCAAGTACTCCATTCCCTTTTAATTTGAACAAAGGCAGAAGAACACAAAAAGTTATAATGGTTATAATGGAATCGCTTGCAGAAGAAGCAAGCAGAGGCAACTGCCAGGTAAAATGAAAACGTGATATTTTCAGTCGAAGCCTTTTCCAGTGCTTTTCCTTTTAACCCCTTAACTGGGAATCCCGGATATATCCGTCCATTTTACATTGAGTTACAGTTAAATACACGGTTAAGGGGTTAAGTTTCTCTCGTTTTTACACAATTTACACCGCCAGTCTGAAGTTCTGAACGCAATAAGATAATAATCAATGGTGCTCTAAATTCGCGCAAGGAACGCCAGATCAGCTACAGATAGGTCTTGTATCTAGAGCAGTAAGCAGGCAATAGAATAAAGGCGATCTTGTAGACATGTTTTTTAAAAAATCTAATCTGTGTACTCTTTTCAGGAAACGCAGTTTTATCAAAGAAACCAATTGAGCTTGCTTTTATGATTTCTCCGATGAAAGACAGCTTGAAATTCTGGTCCAATTTAATCAGGTCATCGCTCAAAATATCCTACAGAAGCAAAATAATCGTCATTTAGGCAATTCTTGATGTCAAAAAGCAGGTGTGTTTCTGCATTTATTCATGCACGTAACCAGGGTCGTCGAGAGTGGGCAGGGAGGGGGCCAAATGCACGGGGGCCCGGAGGTCTGGAGGGGGCCCGAGTCGATTATGAATATGTATAATTAACAATATTACCAATAAGAACACCGAAGAAAGGTTACGATGTTAAGTTGTGGATAGGGGCCTGGCGGGGAAGAGGGGGCCCGGGACCTGTGGACACACTAGAAGAAACAGCGTGAAAAGAGCGACAAGCAAAAAAAGATCATCACTAGTTTTCGAGAGTTGGAACACCCCGGTGAAATTATTAGATTAATGACGAGCAAAAAAAGTCGTCAGCAAATTTTAAGACTTGCTAGGGGTCCCGCCTGTCATTCTGCACAGGGGCCCGGAATCTCTTTCGGCGGGCCTGCACGTAACATATATATTTTTGGCATATCTTTATAAATTGGTAATTGGTCTTGTGGGCTCGGCGGGCTCGGATGACAAATAACATTGAAGGTTATACTAATATGGCATATTTTATGGTAGCAAGTTAGGTCGATACATCTATGTCATTGCCTGATGCTCAGCCTATGAATGAAGAAGGTACTGATGGTGATGATGATGATGATGATGATGATGATGATGATGATGATGATGGTGGTGGTGGTGGTGATGCTGATGATGATGATGATGACAATGATGATGATGGTAATCCGATTCTATGGAATTCGCTGCCTGTGTATGTCACGAAAGCCAATTGTATTTTATCATTTCGGTGGAATCTAAAGACATACTTGTTCAACATATCGTACAAGTGACATTTGTTAAATATGGCGTTACATAAGTTGTCTTAATAATAATAATAATAATAATAATAATAATAATAATAATAATAATAATAATAATAATAATAATAATAATAATAATAATAATAATAATAATAATAATAATAATAATAATAATAATAATAATAATGGCGATTGCGGTAACTTTGCAACATCAATAGCCTTAGTTTTCAATTTGCTGATACTGTACGTTCATTCGACAATTTTGTCACAATCAGTATTTAATCAACTATTCAAATAGTTGTAAGAGTTCACTGGCGTAAACTTTGTTGAAAAAGTGGGGTCCCAACCCATAATATATCTTCCTCTTCCCTCCTTTCAAATGATAGCTTCTCAAAAAGTGAGGAGTTCGAGCCTTATAAGGGCCTAATAGAAGTTTACGCCTATAGGAGTATCCAGAACAATCTCTATGGTCATTGATCTATGCCCACCAGCAAGAAATATTCTTCTGCCATTGGCGTCTATTAAGAGAAACAATGGTTTCTATGGTTTCTGCCCACCAGTGGGCGGAGCAACCGGACCTTGTTGGTAAACACTGGATACCCCAATACGCGGGAGTTAATTTTGCTTGATTTTAAACTGGCGCCCTTACACTGTAGCATCGGAAACTTTGAATGTCTGACCTGTAGACTTCCTCTCTGACAATAGACCGTAAGAATACAGACTCTCATCGTCTCGATGCACATCCCCATGAAGGAGTTCAAGTTTTCGTTGTTCATATCGCACATCTAAACAGAAGAGAGCTCGTCTTTACATTGCCTTTCCGAATACGCTATCGACAGATATCTCAGTTTTGTTACACACAGAACAACGGAAGTCTTAAATTCATTTAAATCGGTTTAAATTTTAAACCATATCATGCGGACAAACTATTGTACAATGTCTGTTTCATTTGTCAATTTATTTTCTCCATCCTGCAGTGGCGTAGCGTGGGGGCCAGGGGCAGCCGCCCGGGAGCAAAATTTTGGGAGGACGCAAGATTACACAAAATTTTGGGGGCGCAATGTAAAAATAATTCGGAGGTTAACTAAAGAAAATATAAAAATAAAATTAACAAATTAGCAAATAATGAATACATGATGACATTTTTGTTCATCAGATTTTTTCTAAAGTTGAGGGGCGCATATCCCACTTCGAACAGGGCCGGGGCCAACCTCCTTCTGTTCCCCCTCCCGGGGATGTATCTGTAAATGCAAAAACAATTCTTCCTTTGGATAGGCGCCTGGGGTCGTCAACGCCCCGCTCCCCCCGCATCTGCGGACTTTGCGGATGCCTGGTGCTGGCCATGGAAACTAGTTTTCTTGCCTACCGCTTTGAGTTCGAGGAGATCTTCTCGTGTCAGGGTGACCGGTTCCTTTCGGACGAACTTGATGGCCACTGAGCACTGATTGTAGGTTCCGATTTTCAGGTCAGGACGTCCCCCCGCTTCGGAAGCTGTTTCCGACCTTCTGTTCAGCGAATCAAGATTCGTCTGTAAACAGATGGCAAATAGTTCGGCGGAACTGTCCGTGAGCCAAATCAACCATAACTACAGTAAAACTTCGCTGTAACGGATTCGGTTATGGCGTATTCTTGGTTATAGTGTGCCGCAATGTACGCTACTACCGTGTGACGCGCATTGGATATAACGTGCATTGGATAAAACATGCTAAATTGTACATACCCGCTAAATACGTTATAGCGAAGTTCTACTGTATTTATTCATAGGAAAGTCAGAACCAACTAAATAAATTTTTAAATCTAGCAATAGATTAATTACAGGGAAATGATGCATTGTTGCACTGAATAACAAAATGGAAGGATGGTGAATTATAATTATGGAATAAATTTCTATCTTAGCGCTTGCTAATATAATTAGGGGCCTAATCACCGGTAATTTATTGAACGTTTTAGGACTGGTGATCCATCGCATAGTATTTCAATTATAAATGCGAATCGAATTCTAGTCCATAATATTATTTTTCTTCTCCCGTTTGAACGATGATGAATTGTCGATGTTGGAAACAGACAACCATTAGGGTATTGTTTTGTGGTGGGTTTAAACAACCTGATGCGGAAAAATCGTTTCTGAAAGCAGCCTTAAAACGATGATTCAGTTACCTTCATGATGTTATTCTGGCTGCGGTTGAGATCGTTGTTGATGACCAGATCAGAGTATTTCACTTTCCATTTCATAGTTGCTAGTTCCTCTTCAAACCTTCTTCTCCTTTATTAACAAGATATAAGAAATAATTTTATATAAATGATTTTTGTATCTTCATTTCAAGTGGTATCGGTAATGCAGCTGCACAAGTAGAGATTTTGCTTTTACCTTTTACGAAAACGTCGAAAAGCAGACTCTCTGGTCTCCTAATTTTATGGCAGAAATTCTAACCTTAATGTAAAATAACTATGCACTCTTACACGGCTATTACACAAAGCTGAAATTACGGTGAACTACAGAATTACAGAATTGCTACGTGTTACAGAAGGACGACGACAACGTACAAATGAAGGGTCTTAAAGGAACTATTGTTAGGGTTGCGAGCGAATGACAGAGAGAGAGAGAGAGAGAGAGAGAGAGAGAGAGAGAGAATGAGATAGAAAGAGATAGGTATTTATTAAACCATGCGTACAGCGCTATATAAATTGTCCTGGATAATAATAATAATAATAATAATAATAATAATAATAATAATAATAATAATAATAATAATAATAATTTATGCAACTCACCGGTGGAAGTAGCAAGTGACGCACAGTATTGTCGTTAGTATTAATACACTGACGCTGACTACGGGAACAATGAATGCTGGGACTGAAATCGCAAAAAACCCACGAGACAATATATCAACGTCCCAGATAACCGTCGAAAAGTCTAATGCTAATGAATGGCTACGAATATTCCATTGGTGATATACTAATCAGTCGAAACGACAGATCTAGTTATCAAGGAATTAGATTAGCATAGAGCAAAATTAATGGGGAAGGGTGTTGAATAGACGACTGGATGAGGTTGGTAGGGGTGGATGAAGAATTACTTCCCAAAAGTTGCCTGCTGCTAGAAAAAGGTAATGGTACAATCCAATCCATATAGGCCATCGCGGACCCGTCGGGAACTGAAGGGTTAGCGCCTTCAGTTATACACGGCAACGGCTGAATGAGGGCGGATTGCCAGCCTTTCCCTCGCCAACTTTCCTTCCACCGAGTTAATACCCGATGTACTTACTCATTCAGTGCTGAGTCGACTGGGGGCGCTTGGGACAGAAACAACCGAAAAGTTTCTGACGCGGCCGGGAGTTGAACCACGGACCTCAAGATTGGCAGTCCAGTGCGCTAACTACTGTTCCACCGCGCACCCAGCTATAGAGATATGAGATATCATCATTCACGAAGCAGCAAGTAGAAACCAAGACCATACATACTAAGCTCTTAACATTTAAATAGCATATAATACTGTTTGTTTACACAAGTTTTTCTCGAGTATATTGGATACGAATCGGCAATTTTCTTCGAGCAGAGAAACTCTAGCTTTTACAGAAATAGTTCTTTCTGTTATGGATCTCAGCATTAACTCACTGGCGTCGCTCTGTTGACAGAATTCATTCGCGAAACCACAGGACGGTCTATCTGCGGGGAGATTCAATCGCTTCTCGGGTGACACGACAACTACAGACTGAAAACAGTATGCAACAACCTTTCGGGTAATGAATGCAACTCCTCCACATGTCTACACTCGTGCCCCGATTACTCCATTCTTAAAGACGTCCTTCGAGGAAACAGATAGGAATAGTTTAGACAACTTGTAAAGCAAAAACCGTCTCTTTTTATTAAATTTCAGTAAAATGAAGAATCTTCTCTATTTTATTTTACCGCCCAAGTTAACCAGATAAAGAGGGATGGGGGAGAACGGGAGGGAGGGAGAGAAAAAATATTAGGAGGCGAATGCCAACTAGTACGTACCAACCACGGCGTGCATGTGGATAGGTTACGCCCGGAATTGGAAAGCGGTACTACCATATGTAACTGGTACGTCTCAGCGTCGCTCGGTAAGTACCAGACATTGTAATCCATTATCCGATCAGTCTTGTAGTCCATTACGACACTTCCTGTCATGCCTTGAACATTCACCGTGAAAAAATAAGCTTAATGACACGTTGAAAAAGGAAAAAAATGAAATAAACACACGAGTCCTTCGAAACATGGGTAGGTCTACCACGAGACCAAGAAGTTCCCAAACGAGTTGCTGATCCTTGGGGGGGGATGTAGCACTTGGTATTTCGTTAGAAAAGGAATTCCGTGAAATATTACGCAATGTATAACCGTTTAGCTGTGAAAATTAAGCTAATGCTTCATATTTTGTAGGCGGTATCGTGCATTGATAGCAGCATTAAGAAATATAATCGGTTATATATCACACAGTTGTGCAAATCCATACTTTATTTCCAAAGTGCGAATTAAACGCCTGATTTATACATAATCGCAAACGACGCAAAGCCTCCGGAACGGCATCGCTGAAAGTGATGCTGTGCTCAGGTTATGTGAATATCATTACATAATTGGCATGTACCAGTGTGGTTTCAGTTACTGATTATTTTTCAGTTACAGTTACAGTTAAAGTTATTGAAATTACTACAGTTAACTTAAACCACACTGGCCCATATACCCTTACATTTTAATACAATAACCCCTTAGGCTATAGGCTACTGCAATTACATCATGAACTGCTCACCTTCGAAGACCCAGTTCCTTCCTACGTCCAGGTAGGCACTTCCGTCTCGATACCTGCAGCTTCCTTCTTCGATCAACTTGTCTGCCAGGGTTGCGAACAGGTAGACGGCATCGTACAGAAAGAGCGAGTACTTCGAGCCCTGTCGTTAATCAACTCACATTCGGCGTCTCTGTTTCTAATAATCTTACACTTAAGCTACATTGTCTTCTTATTGTTGAAAAAAATTCCGTCGGATGTCTGTGAGAATATTTGCAGTTTTTTGATAAATTTCTAGCATATAGCAAATACCTGCTTTGGGTCAACGCGTTGTGACGTCCTATTTAAGGCATCTGACATACACGACGTGTGACGAAGAGAGAGAGAGAGAGAGAGAAAATCGAGAGAGAAAACTTCTTTATGGATGAGAATTGTAAGAGAGAGAGAGAGAGAGATCTGAGAGAGAGAGAGAGTCCAGAATTCTAGAACCCATTTAACAAATGTTTGATTCTAAATTTAAAATTTCTAATATATATCGAATATTAAAATAATAGTTTTTTAAGAATTACAGCATATCAAAATGAATGTTTGAAGTTTTGAATAGTGCTATATCAAATTAGTGGCCCGTGTGATAAGTAAAGTTGTATACATAATACATAATGTGTGTATATATATATATATATATTATATGTGTGTGTGCCTGTGTGTGCCTGTTTGTGTGATGTATACAAATCATGTTCACGTTTCAAGATGCAATACGCATGACTGCCTTTTTCCGTTAGCTAATTAGTGAGTTAGATAATTGCTAACTAAAGTGTAGTTCAAAGGAGATAGTTGGCGAATGGGAAGCTTAAAAGTTCTGTGTTTTGGAAATCATTAACTACTGAAGCGACGACGAATAGCTTCTTCAACTCACACGCGATGGCATTTACAGTGTGCGGCCCCCTGGTGCGGCACTGAATGGCCAGTGAACAACTGCACTCTTACTGCACTCACAATCGATGACATCAACAGTGGATCGCGTGGTCTCTGGAGTGGCAGCTGATGCGCCATTGTATGTTAACTCTTAAAATCGATGGCGTTATACGTCGAATAATTTTTTTCATTTAAGCAAACGCGAGCCCTCGAGAGAACAGGCTGATTTCTGTTGTAAATCAAAAACTGTAAAATGTCATTTCCGTTTTTACGTTGTCTCTGGTTTTAATGTTTCTACAAAGCAGTTTTAAACAGGACAAAAACAACGCATGCAACCAAAGCGTAGAGGCCTACATTTAGCAATGAAGCGGCATATCTTGATCGGTGCAGCCCTGAGTGATCTAGCCATACAGTGTAGAATTTAGAGCTGTTGTAGTAGTTGATGTTGTTGCTGCTGCTGGTGATGGTGGTGTTGTCGTGGTCGTTGTGACAGTGGCGTAACTAGGGGGGCGGGGGGCACTTTGTTAACTGCCCCCGGGCCCCGGGCGGGGGGGCCCCCGAATAGGGGTCTAAGCTAGGGTTAGGTTAGGGTTAACCCTAACTTAAACTTAACCCTAACCCTAGAAATGATGGTAATGATGTGGTGAGGACCTTTTTTTGCTCGTCAGGGTTAAAAAAGGAAAAAGGTGGAGACGATAACGTTTTTTTGCTCGTCAGCTCGAAACTCTGGGGCCCCCATGTCAAAGATGCCCCCGGGCCCCCAAAAGTCACGCTACGCCACTGCGTTGTGGTGAAATCGTTAATAAGCCCAGTGTACTTGCCAACAGGCCTTTCTCCATGGTCTCCGAATAGTTCCAGGGCGGTTCGGCCATTTTCTGAGGAATCGAAGCAAGAAATGTGTCTGAGCGACTTTTATTTTTCACCAAAGCGGCTGAAACCTGAATTTCGGAGACAAGCACCACTTTTCAAGATATCGGACGCAGAAAATTTAAAACAAAAATCATCCGTAAAAGAGAAATCTTGGACATAAACGCATTTTCTATATACTAAAAGTGATGCAATTTTCTTGACAATTGGCGCATTTGTTTTAGAAGCGGATAAATTGAATGGAAGTCTACAGTATATAAACTTAACTTTTATTTTAGAATATATGCATTTGGTGCCTGCGAAGCGAATAAAATCCTGTTTCCAAATGTCTCGTAAGCATTTTAATTGCGTCCATTGATTCAGCTGGCGGGTTCAAACATTTTAAATAAGCTTATCTTAAATCATATATGCGTATGCCGTATTGTAAATGAGAAACCTTGAGCAACTTAGATAAACGATTATCTGCTTGCTCATTCTGATGTCTTTGACTTTTCGAGCCATTAATATTAATTAATTAATAATTAATATAACATTGGTATAATTAATAATAATTATTATTATTACTATTATTATGTGAAAGTTAATTCATTATTGTCAGAGATGGGCAAAAGTTAACTAAAAATTAGTTAACTTTTAGTTAAACTAATTTTTTTTAGTTGCATCAAAAGTTAAACTGGTTGGGTAAAAGTTTAGTTAAGGCATAAGTTAAACTGAATTTTTTTTAGTTAACTGGCCAATAGTTAAACTTGAGTTATTCAGATTCTATGCCACTTTCAGCACAGGCTAAGTCACGCGTAGGCTCTACTTTTTCATGTCAACCGCATAATTACCAGTTTCAATTATGAATTATTAAATATTATTACCGTTATTGTTATTATTATAATGAAATTGAATGGAAGTCCTATTGTTAAAATTGTGCTACATGAAATTATAGTTGTAAATCGTGTTCGTTGCAAACATTTAGCCTAGTTTTAAATCTAGCTCAGTAGCTCATTGTCAAAGTGAAAAACTTAAATAAACGTTAAACTACTTTTAATTCTGTTATCAGTTAAAGTTAAACTACTACAGTGAAAAATTAATAATTAATATAAAATTTAAACTATAATTAAAAAATTATTAAAGTTTAACTTTAAAAATTATTATTATGTGATCACTAATTATTATTATTATTATTATTATTATTATTATTATTATTATTATTATTATTATTATTATTATTATTATACGTCCTCGCCAAAGCCTAAGTTATTGCGACAGCAAAGATGCCCCTCTAGTCTATTTTGCGTACCACCAGAACGGAGGAAAAGGCCAGCTTAGCCTCGGCGTCTCTCGAATCTCCGGTGCTCCACAGAGTCGTGATGTTGTCCGGAGGCAGTTGACTGAAAGCGATAAATACGTATTCTCCGTTCGTCATTCCCATTCTGTGTGCTCGTAAGACAAACTCTCGCTCGAACGACGTCAGTCCGCACAGCACGACGACTGAAACCGAAAAAACCGGCAGGGTTCTCGAACCATTCGCTAGGTGGCAGCACTGTTAATCGACTAGTCGCATATTTATCAACCTGCATTCATGGCTTTAAAATGTCAGCGCTACGACATGTGTAGTAGGCACCGTGGTTGAATGGCTGCACCGACTTCATCTCTTCTGTGTCTGCCTCTAGGTCAAATCCGGGACATTGGCTTGTCCACGATGGAATGGGTGGGTGGATTTGGGCAGTGGCGTTTCCAGGATTCTGGAATAGGGGGCACATCGAGACATTTATGGTAAAACAAGTGATGACGAGCTAAAAATACGCCGTCTTGTCAAACGCTTTCAGCTTTCGTGCATTCTCCTCTATTTCATAAAACTACCCACTCTCTCCCCTCCCGTACTACTTAACCTCCCATATCCAGTTACAATCCAAATAGGATGGCCGCTCTCATCCGACTCCCTCTTCCCAACCCTGTGGCTATGCCAGTGGATTTGGGCTCCGTGCAGTCGGGTATGTACTTTATGTTACTAAGGTGTTCCATGGTCTGCCCTTTGTTGTCGAGAGCTAAATGATTTCCGTTTTTTTCTTTTGATTGGTGCGTTTCAAGCAGTTCTCCCAGGCAGTTCTTTTACTAGTCTATACAGTGTCTTTGCGTCTCCAGCTGCTGCTGCTGCTGCATTTTCTGCTTTTGTCATCTGTTCATTCGTCCCAATTGCCTTTTAGAATTATTATTCATTGTCATTATGACTACCGATTTTTCAACAATTAATAAATAAATAACCACTCCTGCGATATAATTGGTGACAATATAAAACGACATACGTCATTAGCCTTATGTTTAATAGCATCCTTTAGTATCTACAAGTGAATGGCGCAGAGTAGAACAGGTAAACAACAGGTAAAGACGAAAAAATCGACCAAAGCCAAGCGATCACAAACCATGAAAATATAACATGGAAACATGGAAAGCGTCTTTGGAACCATCGGAGTTGTATTTAACTATAGAGATTTCCATTTGCAAAAATTATACATGCCGCAATTTATTCAATTCACTCGGCCTTACTGTAAAATGCTTTTTTGCTGTGAGCTGCTTTCACCTCGAGCGGTTGTTTACTACAATTCATTTTTAAAAGCGACGGTATAAATGTTTGAATTTCCATTAACTTACATCTTCGGAGATCTGTCATGGACAGAAAACTACCCACTCTGTGAATTTGGGCTCTCCGCCACTTTGGCCAGCCCCATAGTCTGGCAGACCACGGTTTCAGAACCAGTGACGAAATACAGGTCAACATTGATTCGTTTACACCGATAGTAATTGTGGGAGAGAGAGAAACACACACAGACAGAGACAGAGACAGAAAGACAGACAGGCGGAGACAGCAGAGACAGGCAGACGGAGACAACAGAGACAAAAGACAGAGAGAGAAAAAGAGAGAGAGAGAGACAAGAGAGACTGAGAGATATAGAGAGGGAGAGATAGATAGCTATACATTTTAGCAACGTATGTTATTTGCGTTGTCGTAAACTTCGCGCGATGCTCGGTCAACATTAGTCTAACGCAGAGCATAAATCACATCATCGCGCTCTCACTCTCTTCTGTCTATTTATCATCATCATCATCAGCATCATCATCATCATCATCATCATCATCATCATCCTAGCTGCCTGCCTGTCGGCGACAGCGCCAGCCGGGGCGCAACCGCGACTCACTTCTAGCCGTTGCCTGGATCGTCGCCAGCCACCGTCCGACCGTGTCGTCGTCCGCCGAAGTGTCGTTGACGCTTAGCTCGACGCCGATCCTGACGCCGCACCTGACGAAGACGTCCTTGATGGCGCCGGCAGAGAACTGACACTCGTCCGTGCTCGTGTGAACGAGAGCAGCCAACGTCCACTGGCGGTTCAAACACAATACAGAGAAGAACCACAGTGAAACAGTTCATTTCAAATTGAAACACAAACACAAACACAAAATTAAACACAAATAAGATATTCTCTATAACGTCATTAAGACATATACTGCAGAAACTTCGCTGTAAATGTTAAGGCATACACATATAAGTGACAATTGTCAGATAGTTAGATAACATCCACAAGAAAGAAATTATTTATCAGGTAGCTTGACAAAAAAACTAGGGAAAAACTATCGGGTCCATAAATATATATATATATCTTTCGCGTAGCCACAGCCCTCACTGCCCCACCGGTATCGCCCTATTTGGATCCGTACCGGTCGTTAGATTCGTCCAAAAACTAGCGAGCAGTTGGTGGAGTAGGGGCAGTATTTTTTGTCCGCCAAGATCTTTTTGCCGAAAAATGGCGAAGTCCCCCCTAATCTGGAATCCTGGCTACGCCACTGCTAAGTGTAGAACGCTATATCCGGAGTACGTTTTATTCCAATGCCATCCAATACGGTAGCGCGCCACACGAGACCGTACATTGCGGTACGTTATATCCGGGTATGCGTTATAGCCGAGTCCGTTTTAACGAACTTCTACTGTACTACGTTGTTCGTCAGATGAGTGGTAAACTTGTCGGAGCGTTCGGAAAGTAAAGCAAGATTTAATGCAACAAGGTAACAAGTATATATCGATTCTGCCGACAATCACCCCAAACACACCAACCCTCCTTCGAACATTTCTCATCGGTTTTGCACAAATCCCACACAGAGGCGGCGCTGGTTTTTTTGACTGGGTGGGTCTAATGCAATCTGCACAACCAGGACCGGGCTAAGACTACCCACCCCACCCCCCCCCCAAGAAAAAACTAAATTTCTCTGCGGATTTGCACGATTTGCTCGGGTGCCCCTGCCCGAGGCTGGGTGGGTCCGGACCCGCGGACCTACCCCTCAGCGCCGCCCCTGATCCCACGACTGGTCCCAGTCTGTATAATGGGCGGGACCCTCGTGCTAATGATGATCAACTGAACACTGACCTCAGATGCATGTTTTCAATCGCAAGAGGTTCATCTTATACTTAAAGAAATTGAATATTTTCCAGGTGTTTTATGACCATCTGATACGGAAACAAAATTGTTTTTTTCGAAATCACTGACAATTGTCGGAGTTTAAATAAAACTCATTATTAAGTCGAGGTTTTGATAGGACTATAGCACTTTGCCTGATAGTAGTTGAACAGTTTGACGATGGAGGTCCCCAGTCGATCGTACGGACTCATTATTCTGACGAGGGTGTTGTAGACCAAAGGATTTCCGAGTGACCATTCGGCTGAGGCGAACGCAAACCAAGCCAGATTCCAATAGCCCATCAGCTTTCCTCCATCAACGGCAGCTTCGAAACACCAGATACAATCAGAAACTGAATTTTATTTTCTTTTTCAAACTTCGCTTGCTGAACATTTATCCGTAATATTTTCTGTCATTTTCTGTCATGATTCCTTCGTGAACTAAAAGTATCGAGCACATAAAAACAGTGGCAGCTCTAGGATTTGGCAAGTGGGGGGGCCGTTGGGGTGGCAACTTCTAATCATGGGGAGCCAACCATTTGTTGTTTAATGTATGTAGCATTAAGTATAGGGTCCCAACAGGGGGCCACTGAGGGGCCAGGCACTCAATAGTGTGCACGGGCCCCCTGGCCCCCACGGGCCCTCTGGCCCCCCGGTGGAGCCGCCACTGCATAAAAATATATTCATGTGCATATGCTGTTAACTTCACTTCCGCTTTTTGAATTACAGATGTCATCCGGAACTTCAGGGTCCATACATTCTCGCCATTATGGTAAATTTGACCCTTTCATTTCATAACCGGACTCATCATATTGGCATTTTGACGGTAGGCGCTTAACGAGTCCTGATTGGAATTCCATTTGAATATCTCTGGTTAATTAGATCGAATGACTTTGAATGCGACCTAGAAAACCTCGTCTAAAGTGAACGGACAAATTTTATCTATCAGTTGACCTTTTCGATAATTAATTAATTAATTAATTAGTAATTGTTTGCATCGGTTCGTATTCGTGACAGCGTCGTCGCCACTGTAGCATGCATGGAAAAAGGTCCAAATCAGACATAATTTTAGCTTTGCCGTGTAATCATAAGCAGTGGCGGTTCCAGGATTTCTTGGTGGGGGGATGAAATGAATTCATAGGAAGTTGGTGGGGGATGAAAAGAGAAGGAAAATCAATAAACTTTGCCGAGAAAGGCTGACCAAAAGAGAATTTTCCCCGATTTTACTACACTTTTACCGAAACATATAGGTTGACGAGCAAAAAAGGTCATCCGCAGTTTTTCCGAAAGTCCGGTGGGGGATGCATCCCCACTCATCCCCACTTGGAGTCGCCACTGCGATTGACCCAGAGATGTCCATGGGTCCATTTTTTGTTGCCCAATCCAACCCAAAACATCAAATCTCCAATCCAACCCAGCCCATGCCGATAATAGGTTTACTTGACCCAACCCAACCACTGTAATACATTACAGTTTCTTAAGTTTTCCAACCCAACCCAACCCACCATTAATATGGAAAAGTCTGACCCAACCCAATTCAACCCAACCCAACCCAATCCATGGGTTAACCCAACCCATGGACATTTCTGGATTGACCACACAAAGTAATTGCTGTTTTAATTTTAAAAACTTATTAACAGAGGCAGCCTACCAACTTTTATATATAAAAGCAAAGCACATAATGAAAATAACAGCAAAGCACATTTACAGTAGATAGGACTATCAACGCAGAACATAGGTATATAATATAATATATAATCCCTATAATCCCTATAATCCCTATAATCCCTATAATCCTATAATTCAAATTTTATTCTTTTCTAAACTTTGATACTAAAAACTATCAAAAGCCTGCATGTTCATATTCGTGACCTTCGTCGCCTAAACGCCCTTCAGATACTAAAACTGTCCACAATTGCCACCTCAATAGTCCACTAAATTAGATTATTGTAACTCCCTCTACTATAACCTTCCCAAAGCCTCCATCAACAAATTGCAATCAATACAAAATGCACTTGCTCGTGCTGTTACTAAGTCACCTAAAAAGTCCTAAATTCTCCCATATTTCACCCATACTAAAATCATTACATTGGCTTAAAATAACTGAACGTATCCAATATAAGATAATAACACTTACATGTAGCTCACTTCAGTCATCAAAACCTGTCTACCTTAGATCACTATTAACCCCTCAGCCTCCTCGACCCACACGTTCATCATCTTACCTCACTCTGTCACGCCCACTCAATCAGTCATCCCTGAAAATTTGCAACCGTGCCTTTTCATACTCCTCACCTGAACTTTGGAACTCAATCCCAGCTTCCCTCCGCAGACTTGGACACTTTCAAACAATAAAATCTGAATCCTCATTTCCTATAATTCCTGCATTATCTCCTCAAGTCTTCAGGTCTAAGCTTAAATCATTCCTTTTTCTAAAATCATATCCTCCATAGCAGTGGCGGCTCTAGGATTTGGCAATGGGGGGGGCGTTGGAGGGGGGAACTTCTAATCATGGGAGGCCAACCATTTGTTGTTTAATGTATGTAGCATTAAGTATAGGGTCCCAACTGGGGAGCCACTGGAGTGGCC
>CM030847.1:8534885-8594885 GCA_018105865.1 Metaphire vulgaris | reverse complement strand
CCCCGGAAATTTCAAATTCACCGGAAATTTTGGAATACTACATGGACTAACAGCGGCCCCTAGCAGAATTCCCCCGGCGTTGTCAGCCCCCCCACTGGCTTTTTCAGTTCCCCCCCCCGAGTCCAGGAGTCTAGATTAAACACTGCGCTCCACAGACTTCGTCAAATGATATCTGAGGCAAAATCCAGTTTTCCAATGCACATAACCTCCCACCTCTTAACTCCTGTGTATCGAGGCCCGTCTTTATGTGTTGGAAATTGGGCACTGTTCCCGGGGCCCAGAGCATCTAATTAGGGGCGCAGCGCGCTCCAGCCTTTTTATGCTTTGACCTTTTTTGCTTATCAACTTCTGGAGGATAAATTATCTAAAAGATTACGCCCCAAAAAACGTTATGACCTTTTCCTGCTTGTCAACTTTTTCGAGCATCATACATCGCGGAGATCTAGGCACGTGCCTACCTTGCCTATGCCTTAAAACGGCCCTGGATCCAACCCATCCGGCGCCCCGCAGGCCGTCAGGTGCCTCGCATTGGCATAAGACGGGCCTGTGCGTATCCATTTACAGTTTGGTCGACCAGTCACCCTGAAATACTTCTCTTTGCCACCGAAATGACAAACCCACTCAGCAACAGGTTATTGCCATCATTTAATACAATACTCGAATGACTGAATATCATTATCTTATTTAAACTGTGGAACAAGAAATGCGCGATATTGAAAACAGACCTTCAACATCGAATTCTTTTAATAGCATTTTTAATCGTTTTAGCACAGGCACAAATTGCATAAATATCATATCAACATAAGATACTGTCAGATACATAATCCATAATCATTATCTGTGACCTACCAGCTGCCCATTATGTACAATAGAGATAATTTACCAGATGATGAGAATGACAAAATGAAAATAACAGCAAGCTAAAATAAGTAGACATGAAAACAATGAAGTAAGACATAACTAGTATCACTACATTTAGCAAAAAGTAAAACTGACTGATCAAACTACTGAACATCACTGATACATTGCCATCATCATAATCATAATCATAATCATCATCATCATCATCAATGGTGACCCATCTTCCAATAGGCTTTTTTATCACAATTACACCATTTTTCACAATCATGAACTTGTCAGGACAATAATAGTCTACATTAGCCAGTAAACTTCGCCAACAGGATACATAGGACATTTCTTTATAAAATTTCAGCTGTCAGCTGTCTTGATCCAAACAGGGACTATAAGCCAAAGCAAACAATAAACACAAAATTTAACAGATCTGAAAACAGCATTTTTAAATATTTAAGAACTTACACTGCATATTGAAACTGAAACTGTACTGCATAGCCTCAGTGTTGCAACACCCAGTAATTTATGCTAGACTATTAGCAATATTACTAATAATAACAACAAAGTTTAGATTAATTCAGTATGACCTGTCTGTGTAGTAATGACACATTGACTTTGCTGTTAATGTTCTATAATGCAATTAATTGTAAGAGTAAACATTAGTGGTAGACAATAACACATCAGGGGCCATCCACAAATGATGTAACGTACTTAGGGGGGTTCAAACATTTGTTATGACGTGCTACGATGGGGTCTCCAGAAATTTGACGTCACATAATAAAAAAAATTTACGTGACAACTTTTTTTTGCTTGTCAGAACATTACGAAAGCAAAAAAGTACAAGAGAAAAGATGAGCATGACCTTTTTTGCCTGTCAAGATTTTTCACTGAGGGGGTTTAGCACGTAGTGACGTCATATTTTAGGGGTCTGACTTTTTGTGAAGATGCATTATGAAGGAGGTTAAAAAACTGCCTAAACCGCATTACGTAATTTATGGATGGCCCTTTCCACAATATTTTCTACTATTTGCTAACCATATTACAAAGCATTACATTGATCATTATATGTGCATAAATATAGCAATGGTTATACTGCTAGAATAAATAACTGCCCAAAAAGAACAAAAAAGACAGAAACCAACATTACTCAATAGTTTGCCCATTGAAACAAATTTTATCTTCAATGCAAATAAATTTCAATTTTACACAATATGTGACATAAATCCAAGATTATAATGCCATGCTAGAATTTCAAATACAAACTATTTTCATAAAATTAAGAAAAAATGACAGAAGTTGTCACAGAAAATCAATTGTTATCAATCAATATTAAAGCAAACAAGTAACAAGTTACATTTTGACTAAATATGATGAATACAAATAAGAAGATATCCTAACCAATTCAGTAAAGTATATGGCACCTCATTTATTTAACAAACAGACAACAAAACTGACAACCACTTAAATGGACTTTCTTCTACTTAACTTATTAGTATTAGTAGTAGTAGTAGTAGTAGTAGTAGTAGTAGTAGTAGTAGTAGTAGTAGTAGTAGTAGTAGTAGTAGTAGTAGTAGTAGTAGTAGTAGTATGCAATTAAATTGTATTACTAACAAGTACAAGGAACTTTTATCAAAATAGCAGTCTGATTTTATGCAAAACTTTCAGGGAAGCAATTTGCCCTTCAAAACAGGAAATTGTAATAACTTAGACAATTATTCAATTTGGAAATAATGTTAAAAAAGAAAATAGATTGAGAAGAACTCATTGCAGAAGAGCACATTCACACTGATTAATACCATATTTGCATTATACTTACATATGTTTAAAATTTTCTTCCATAAAAGAAGCCAGTTTGTCTAAAAGCAAAGTTAAAATATGTGCCATCTCTCACTAATCCAGAGCTCATTTCATCTAGCATTAGTAACATCAGAAAAAACATGCAGCCATAAATAACCATACTAATAAATATGGAAATTTATTAACATCAGTGTCATTCACAGAAGCATATAAAAGCAGAATAGGCAAATATTCGAAGGCTTATGCAAAAATTCTAAGAATTATTTTGGGGGCATCAGCATGCATATGACCCATTCGCATTGTGCGACTCAGTTCATATTGGAACACTGAGGTTAAGCAGCACTGAGAATGGCGTGATACTTGGATTAGTGGACTTTCCTGGGATCAGGTCGTGATACCAGCAGCCAACCTATATATCATTATAATATATTATTGTAATAATAATTATAATTAAGTTCTTCTGCAGATGTCATTATCAAAATTCCAATGATTCTTTGGAAATAATAAATGATGATGATGATGATGATGATGATGAACCTAGCATTTCATCACCAGGGCAAGAACGGACAGCAGTGTGAAAATGCAAAGGTAAACTAGAAAAGTAAACTTGAGCCTGGAGAAAGCAATAGCCAACTACCTAGTACTCAAGATTAATGGTACTAACTTCATGCACAAAGATCATCCGTCTTTAGCCCTGATGCTCAGAATCGAGTATTGGTGTTGGCCCTACCTAATCTTGAATACATATCTTAGTTAATATTATGTTTTATTACCAAACCAACTCTAACTGAATGAGTTTTTCATAAGGAAACAAAGATGATGAGGATTTTTGACTGGAGTTGTGGCAGATAACGAATTTGCATGCTGGCATCATATCCTCACTTGAAAATTAAACCCAAAAGCTAACATGGCTCATATAGCCTTTTAGGTCTGGTGCTGATCCCCAGTTTCATGGCCTTCAACCCACAGGTGGCTAAGCCATTCATCGGCAGATGGTGGCCAGCCTTTCCCACTGAACCCATGATTACCTTCACAATGCTGCTACAGACATGGGCATAGCGACGAAGGGTATATCGGCATATATGTCCCCCCTAAAAAATCAGTCTACCTTACAGTTTTTAATGTGTTTTTAAGATTTTTAAAGTTTTTTTTTAAGATTTATATCCCCCAAATCACATTATACCCCAAAATCAAATTCCTGGCTATGCCCCTGGCCACTGAAACTCATTTTACCACTGTCAACTGGCAAAAGAAGGCTGAGTCGAGCTTATGGTTCCTATTAGAGTCGATCCCATTTTGTCAGCTTCCTGCTCTAGCATCTTACCAATCTGCCATCTTCCCATCCTTCTTTCCTCACTTGCAATAAAACATGCATTTATATACAGAAAAGAAAATTCCGCTTGGCAATCATAAAAATAAAATACACCATCACACATCACATTATTCTCATGACAGTAAAATGGAAAATGTTAAGCGACAATTTATAGTCATTATGATCACAATATCAACACCGAATGAAAGCAACAATAGAGATAAAAAATACAGTACAGTTTAACCTGGCTAACAAACATGAAATTTCACAAAATACTAGAAGTGGAAATCACAATGAGATTGTGATATTAAGAGAAATGACAGAAAGTGTGTTTAACTGTATCTCTTATCACACACATCAGTAACCTATAATTACAATATAATGGTGCTTATAGTAAAGCATTGACTACCACAAATGAAAATAGAAAAGTTTTAAACCAAGGTTTGGTTAACAACCAAAGACTTGAATAACTGCTAATAATAATTATTGTTGATTATCAAAGCAACATTCAACACAACGTTGAAAACACAGATTTTTTAAAAGTGACTAATTGCAACAGAAACTGACAGTTGCCATTAATTTCTGTTACCCTTTAACCCCTTAACTGGGCGCCCGAGTAACGCTTGTCCATTTTACATTGAGTTACAAATAGTTGCCCAGTTAAGGGATAATAAAATGAACATAGCAGTTAGAAAATACTCAAAAGGCACTCAATAATTTCAGGACAAGATTTCTCATCTTTGTGATCAAATTCAATTTGAATAAATTTAAAAACTGCCAATTTACATCTGTAAAAAAAACTACTGAAGACAAAAAATCAGCACCACGAGAAGAATGGCGCTCTTGTTGGCACGTTCTGCGTAAGTGCATCCTCTCCCTCAGAGCTATGCGACCTCGACCGCCCGTAGCAGTAGCTACGTCGCTCTACGGTCATAACTGGCATTTGGACCAGCTGCAGCGGCGACTTTCCATCTTTCATCGCTTGAATTAAATTCAATATCTAAAATTTTAAGAAAAATCTATAACCAAAGATCTGCTCTCTCAACTACTTAGAATTTGCATAATCCACATAAGTAAATGCAATGAGCAATCAAACAATGTTTATTTATTTAAGATAAAATAGCTCTTTTAATTCGATCAACCAAATACCAGTAGAGATCAATTTTGCTTCAAAAGAATCGTAGAAACTCCATGAGAAGAAAAAGCAAGCACTCCAAAATTAGCAATAAATCAAAATTTGGAAGAGGAATTTTTGTCTCACACAACCGTAAAATGTACGACTTTTGTAATACACAAGAAAACCATCTGAACTGAACACAAGTAAGGGGCTGTGGTGTAGTAGTTGTAAAATTCACGCCGTGCAATTGGAGGGCCTTGGGCTCAAATATGACCCTAGCCACTGGCTAGCAACCTTGGACAAGTTATCCATGCATAATTGTCTGTGAGGAAGGTAATGGAAAACCACCTCATCCATCTCATCCCCAGATGGCAAAATCCAATTGAATGTGCCTTAGGACAGAGAACATAATCATCATCATCATCATCACCATCGTCATCATCATCATCATCACCATCCAGGCCTGCCGAGAGAATTCCGGGCCCCTGTGCAGAATAAAATTGCTTGATGACCTTTTTTTGCTTGTCAGCCTCTTTTACATCTTAAAATTAGGTATGACTATGACTTTTTTTGCTTGTCAACCTTTTCATGCCAGCCCCCCCCCCCTTTTGCTCGCGGGCCCCCTCTACTTTAGTGTTACTATTAATATTATTTTTAATTATACATATTCATAATTGGCCCGGGCCCCCCAGACCGCCGGGCCCCTGTGCAGTTTACCCCCCTGCCCCCCCTCTCGGCGGCCCTGTCACCATCATCATGATCATGGAACCTGTCAATAACAGCTTCAACAGCTGTATCACAGCCACACAGCCACGCCATGTAAGAGATCTTTAACAATTAAAAAAAACTGAGCAAGATCACTGAAGATGTAATTGTTGGTTCTTACCTGTCCCCTGATCACACCCATTTGTTTATGAAACGAAGGATAGTCAAAACCTTTATCAATCTAAAGCATAAAATAGACATACAATTGTGATTCTTCAGCAACTTGTCAACAGCAGAATATTTTGACGCATGCACTTGTGTAAACTTTAAAATCTTCAATTTTCTATTTCAGCAAATACAAACAGAAGGCTTCCAAATAGAAATAGCAACACAAGAGGCTCAAACGAGCATATTAGAGCACTTCAGACATCGCTCTTTGTCTGCCTGTATGTGTCTGGAAAGTTTATAGATACTGAGAAAATGTTTTACATGCTACTCTCCAGGCTGGGCACGATGAAAAATCTTTTTCAAAAAGATCTGTTCTATTCAGAGAATTCCAATAAAACACATAAAGTACAATACTTACTTTAAACAATTCATACAGGTCATCACAAAGACACTGAACGAAGTTCATGTCCGAAATTCGCGGCTGGACAAGGTCCTTAATTTCCTGTGAAAATGGAAGTCGAGCTTGCGGCATCCATGCCCAGTGATAAGGATCTAAATGCAAAATAAGGATTTAGCTTTATAACAGACTGGCATAAGCCTAGAAAAACATCAAGCATCAAATCTTCCATCGGAAATAATTAACTAGGATTAACTTGCAAAAAGTATCCAATTTCATGCATTTTGAAAATATGTCGTGAAAATAGTAATCTCTTAACACTGTCATTTAATTCAGCATTGATGTAAACTTTTTATCTAACTCAAAAAACCTTTCAACTCTAAAATTTACTATTTATATAGTTGAAAAAGTCTAAAAAATCTTTGTAATTAAGGTTACTATGATATGGAGTAGAAATGTAAGAGGCAATACACAAATGCTACATTACATTATATTGTCTAGCGTAACTTCAAAGTGAAACCATTGAAAGCTCACAGGCTCGCCATTGGTCGGGATGCTTAAAGGGAAACGCAAGGCCGTTGTCAATGGCAGCAATTGAAATCTGTGGAGCAGTGATCACATTCCAGTCATCGACCTATAAGAGGACAATTTTTAAAAGTTAATTCGGAATGCACAAAACATAATAGGAATAATAAATGGAAACAACTAGTTCCTACAACATAACAAAAACTAGATCTTTGAAATCTGGAAATAGAGATAAAATCAGACATACTGCCTAAATATATTTGAATTAAGCAATGGAACCAAAACCAATCAAAGACTTGTGTCATTTTAAACCAATCAGAAATATTCTTATTTCATGGATTAAAAATTAAACAGGTTAAAAAAATTTAAGGCATACGGTGTCCTTAGTTGCATCGCTGATAATGTCAGGTATGTCATATTTGATCAGCCAATTGTCATTTCCTCGATCTAAAACAACGCATATAACACTGTCCATGTTCTGTCATGTACACTAGCACAGAAAATCAACTATACATTATGATGGATATTCATTATGATGGAACCACAGTGCTTTGGTGGTATGTTCTGAAATCAAAATATATTATGCATCCAGGGGTGCTTTGAAGCCAGTTCAGTCCAGTTTGCATGAGCCTTTTGCCAAAATGATTAGCCATTGATTCTGCTTTATATCTAGGAGATAAAGCATCATGAAAGTCAATGCTTTATTCATATGGCTTAAACGTGCTATTATGCTGCAAAATAGCCTGAAGGCCTATGTAGAAGAAGATGGTAGGAAATATTTCTTCTTCACTGCCAAGAATGGACCCTACTCAAGTGTATAGTAGCATTGGAGCAATTAGCTCATAATTTCTGATTTCTTGATATCTTGCCAACAAAATCACGAAAATCAATTCATTGTTCATATAACGAGAACAAGATAATGCTTTACAAGTTTACAGAATGGCACAAAGGCCCACAAGAACCACCCATATATAACCTTTCTCGCCCTCCTCTTTTTGTGTGTGTGTGTGTGTGTGTGTGTGTGTGTGTGGCATACAAATATTAAAATGCAAAACAAAACACGACTTTAAGGATAAATGCACAATAATTGGTTCTTGTGATTAAGATACATACAAGTAACGAATCTTTTAAATGAGCTTAAATAAAATAGTGAGGAATAAGTACGACAAGCTATGGACCGGTCTCATGTTACCTGTGTTTCGAATTATGTAATCTAATACAACCAATTTCTCAAATTGATACTGAAAGCCACTCTGAACGGATGAAGGCAGTGGCTCAGCTTCAAACTTGCGCAGCCACTGTTCAGCATCCTTGTAGCCTTCGACATACATCTGGAATGAACCAACCTACAATCAAAATCAGCAATATCAGTCAGCCAGCAGTAAAAATACTGAACATCACATTTCAGGCAAATAACAGGTCTGTTATAATTAAATGCACACTGTAAAAAGTCCATGAGGCTGGCTGTTATGGCATATATCATCGTAGAAAATGTAACGCTGTCATTAACAAGGAAATTCACGTAACTATACAAGACTTTCTACCCTTGCCAGCATAATTTTTTGCCTGGAGAGTGAGGGTCCACTGTGTCAGTCTTCCACAGGATGTGTGGTGTTCTCATATTATGGTGAGCATCTATAATCTATTCATGTAAACGTTCATGCATGATCTGATTGTTAATGATCCCACTGCATCTTCCACTCAGATAGGACTGTCAGTTATCAGAATTAAAATCAATATTATATAATGAGAATTTATTACTGGCAAACTTGATAAACGGTGAGCATGTGGTGCATGACAATTTATCAAAAGATACTATTGAATGCTCATTGCTATATCCACTGCTAACAGGAAACTCAATTTCTATTCTGCCACTATGCAGAATTTTACTCTGCGACAGAAACTTAAAAGAAAATGGTGAAAAGGCTTTAATCTTGCTCAAATTACCGATAAAATATAAACAGTTTTCGGATAAAATTTTGAATTAACATCTTGCCTTAACTGGTAGCCCAACATGATGAAAATGTCTCCCAATCTGTGGAAACTTATCGGCAATATTTGTTTTTGTTTTAGCCACCGCTCGATCAATAGCACTGTAGTTGAATGTGGTGCTTGCTAAATGAACAATCTAAAAGAAAATTTGCAAAGAAAAAAAACCTTCTACAGATAGACAGACAGAAATAATTGAAAACTACATAAAATACAACATCAAACCACAGAATATAATGATGCTGAAACTACTGCATAGAAAATTATACTTGACTTAAAGTGAAAATACATCAATGGTGTGAAAATATATTCCAAAAGGCAGCAAGCATTCAATTGATAACAAATACATTGTCATCGAAACACTAGGAGAGAGAGTTAAAGCGCTTTCTCTTCAGTCTAATCCTGAAGTGCTTTGAATCACCATACTGTTGCCAATAAGTAGTTAAAAGTGAGTTAATGGCTTCCCACAATGACCCTGGAATAGGATTATTTTTTTAGTACATGGTTGTCAATGCACGTTAAGTCATTCACAAAGTGAAGAATCATAATTGCAGGTCAATTGAGGGTAAACAACTTGTCCAAGGTCGCTACTCAGTGGCCAGGTTAGATTTGAACCAGTGACCCTCTGGCTGAATGTCAAGAATCCTACCTCTACTCCACCATGCCCCATAAATGCTAGGAAGCTGCTTACATATGCAAAAAAATCAAATATTTCCTCAAATCTCAGTAGCTACCAACATAAGACGGTAGGTTATGAGAAACATCACAATGTACTCATATCTTACTAAACGTTGTGCACCATTCTAAAAGAAATAATGAATAATAGACCTTTTGCATAGCTTACTTTTGTTTTTGGAACAATGTTGAGCTTCAGTTTATGGTCAACTAAGCTGGCTCCAGCTTCTGACAAATACCCTTGGTTCAGAATAAGACATCCTCGGCCAAAACAGCACGGACAACAGATTTTCTGCATGTATTTAGTCCATTTAGGGTTCAAATTTCCATATGGTTCCTCGTCTTTTGGCTTAAAGACGCCAATACGCTTCTAAATATAAGACACTTGGCCATTTAAGATCAGAAAAAATTAATTCACAATTTAAGCATTATATAATTCACCAAAGAGGAAACTCATTTCAGTTTAGTAGAAATTCCCAATGCTATTACAAGAAATAACTTACTTTTTCAAACAAAATTTCAATAATCACCCAAAACATTCTCACTTGCCAATACTTAATGTATCATTGATAGATGAGCCAAGAACTAGAACTTAAACTAGTATGACAGCATTTTCTGATGGATGCCCATGATTCTGGCACTCTCTTCCTCTGTATATCAGAGCTTCCTAAAAGTTGGTTCTTTCAAATCTAGTCTTAAAGCACATCTCTTCCAATTGATTCATCCTCCATAGTCTGTCTTGCTGTTTCCCATTGATATCTGGAATTATTCAGGTCTGTTCGGTTTGGGCGTACCATCGATTGCTACTTCTGATTATTAGAACTGGTGCCTGGGAAATGTATAATAGTATCATTATTGGAAAGTATCTAACGTTGAGCAAATAACTTACAACACCGTCGGGACTTTTAACAAAGTAGCTTCCACTGGATCCCTGATAAATTCGCTCCGGGTAAATGCCGTTTTCGATGGCCTGCTCGGCCGAGGCGATTACGCTTGCGTATTCGACATCGTCGGGGAAGTGGTTCAACGGGAGGTGACGGTCGTGCAGTAGAAGGGGGGTGCTCTCCTGGTCACTCCTGTGCGGCGATCCGGGCGGAGTTGACGACGACATGCCGGTCGGTCTGCTATTGTTGTTTGGGAGAATAAGTCCGATGCGTTGGGTCACATTATCATCGTCTTCTGGGTTCGATAGTTCCGTAAGGTCTATGAGCGGCTGGCTCTCAGTCCAGCTCATGTGATCAATTGCGCTGGCCGGAGGCTCCTCATATCAAGCAAAAGACTCGTTCTCCTGGCAATCAACGGTTCAAATCGTCAAACATTCTGGAATTTTAATAGATGTATGAAAAAATCCAGAAAGATTTTAACATCAACATCAACAAACGAAAATATTTACTTTATTTTGTTTTTATTTCTTCGTACGCACACAGTTTCCGGTAAAATCGAAACTGTTTTGATAACTTTTCTAGCGCCGCCTTTATTTAACGGACGCAATAATTCCTCTCAATTGTGTTCAATTCAACATTTTTCATGTAAGATTTTCTTAGACGTTTTTAACAACGTGCACACAAAATGTAGCCGCAGCTACTTCTGCAGGCATCTCACCAAGTTATAATTTGCTTTTGCTTCGTGTCCCAAGTTCTCATTTCAGAGTCTTTATGTTCTAGTTTCGCAGAAGTGATAGCATGTCACAGTCTTATAAAATTATTGTCAACGCACCCAAGTCCATCTGAGTCTTTTAAGAGCAAATCTGACATTGTGTGGAATACGTATAAACACTGTAGAATAGTTTATATGTAACAAAAAATATTAAATTAATATTAGCTTTAAAATATTTCTTTTAAAATGGCAAACCTAACTTTCTCTTTGGCTAAAATTTTTTAATAACTTAAATTCTCAGGCCTGGATAACTTTAATATACATTAATTACGTCATACAATCAATTAGGAAGTGTGACGATCCAATAAACTAAATCACTTCCTCCTTGATCCCTAAATAACTCCTAATTTCCATCATTTAAAGACTTTTATATGTCAGTCAAAGAAAACTTTGAGGTTGGCCAATTAGGATGCAAATGACCTTTAACCTTTTTGCTTGTCTGGAGAGTATTGACTATATAAAATATATATATTTTTAGAGGAAAATTAATTATACAATTATTCTTTTTATTATTTGATTTGATGTTAAAATTATGTTTCATGGTTTATACTATAGTCATATTTTTGAAATTTTGAGTTTTGATAATTGCCAACATCGCTACTAGGCCTGGAGCGTCATTTATTTCGGAAGGGGAAAAGGGGGGTCGACCAAAGAAATAATTGTGACGTCAACCTATTTTAGAGGGAGAGGGAAAATACACGTTTTGTGACGTCGGATGTTGTTACGTCATATTTCGGGGTCAACATCGCGTAAAGTCATTTATTTCCAAATTCGACGTGACGTCATATGGACGACCTTTTGTGACGTCGCTTACGTCGGGAGGGTCAAAAAAGTGCCAAATTCGCGTGACGTAATTTATGGACGACCTACTACTACTACTACTACTACTACTACTACTACTACTACTACTACTACTACTACTACTACTACTACTACTACTACAAGGCCTACTGCCCTACTACTGCTACATAAGTTTTGCCATGCCAGTGATGGCACATTAAATTAATTACCAAACCACTTTGGAAGACCAGTGCTTGCTAGTTTCAAATTATTTGCGCTTCTATCATTCGCTAGATGGCGCTATAATTCGCAGAACAGAACTGTAAGCACTTCACTGAGCCGGTAATTAGACTAACCACTGGAAGTCTAGTTGGAAGGCATCATCTGTTAAATAGGCCTATATAATCACAACCGGTTCATGAACAACTAAGGTCTTCCTATCAAAATTTATGTAAAAGAACTAGACATAGCCTAAATTAAGTAATAATAATTAATTATAGCAATGGACTGATGGCCCCAGTGTTTATTCTAGCCACCTTGACATTGGGGCGGGGGAGTTTGAAAGGTTTGGTGGGGAGAAGGTTTGTCTTCCAAAAGCCTTGACAAGCAAAAAACCACAAAAACAAAAAAACTCGTCAACATCCTTCCTCTTATATTTCTTATCCTTCTCCAATGCCTCTGGCATGCAAAAAATGGTCATCCTTGTATTTCCCCTCCAAAAAAACCCCCCTCTCTTCACACGTTTTGGGGAAAATGTCCACCCCCCCCCAAATACAACATATTCTCAAATGCAACAACAACAACTACTACTAGTAGTAGTCTACTACAACTACAACTACAAGCCCTGGGGCGTCCATAAATTATGTCACGCGGTTAGGGAGGTCCGGCCATTTGTTACGAAGTGTGACGATGGAGGGTTCCGTAAAAATGACGTCACGCAAAAAATAATTAGGTCATGACCTTTAACCTTTTTTGCTTGTCAGGGATATTTTGGAGAGGGAAAATACAATTTTCGAGAGGAAAAAATACAAGGATGTTGTTACGTAATATTTTAGGGTTAAAAATGACAAATTCCCCAAATTTGGGGGGTTTAAAACTTTGAGGGGGAGAAATTCCCCCTAAGAAGGCCTAGAATAAACTCTGGATGGCCCAGTGATGGGCCTTATTCATCGATAGGCCTACTAATGATGACAATGATTCTTATGAAACTTCTTACACTAGGCATAACTGCAGTGCAATGATTGGTCGTTCTATAGGTGCTATCGTAAGCTTCATATTCGTAAATTCTAAATGCTTAGAGGCATACAGCTTGTGCTAATATTGTACGCATTAGGACTTATCTTTTCTAAAATCATGTCCAGTGTGCATGTGCCAGCAGATATTTAGCCGAATGTCCATAACTCTAGTCTCTAGACGTTTAATTCTTCATGATTATTTTTGTGTAGGGCCTACGACTTGTTAGGCCTATATAATATATAGTGGCATGCTTGTGGGCCTTTAGGACTGCTTTTGTTGCGTCAGGTCTGCTGTGTAGGCCTAACTGTTGCAGCCATCACGTAGGCCTGTGGTCCTGCGGAACCCTGTTCAGTAAAATCTTAAGCTCGTATGATTGACGTACGACGTAATGAGAAGAATGATTTATGCAGCGCTATAATTCCAATGTTACAAATTAACGTCTTTGCGGTGGTTTCGAGCGATTGTGATCGGGACATGAGAATTCTTTTTAATAATTCAATATCCGTTGAGACGGAATTGCCAAGCATCTTCGTTCTTCCAGTGATCGAACGGCAAACCCCCATCCTCCGACTGGTCGAACGTCGAAATCTCTGCGGATTCCTCCGCGGTCACTGCAGGCGTCGTCTTCGTGCGGCGATCGAACTCTTCGGTGAAATTTGGCCTCCGCAAAGAAATTCGTCAATTAGCGGTTTTGATAAGGTCGAGAACTGCGAATATTCGATGCATCTGCGCCCGGTGCCAAAGACCCCTTTTGCACGGGACGAATGAAAAAGAAGCACCGAGTTGGGTAAGGTGAGAACCACGAACGTCACATAGATTCCTAGAAGTCGCAGCATCTTGCGAATTACGAAATGAAAAGATAAAAACTAACAGAAAATAGGCCTACTTGTTAACAACAAACCCACGGCCAAATTACAAAATTCGGCGTGCAGACAGAATATGTAATGCTGCAAGTCCAGTGTTTATTCTAGCCACCTTGACATTGGGAGGGATTTCGAAATGTTTTGGAGGGACAAGGTCTGAGTCTCCACACTTTGGGGGTGGGGGAAATTTCCATCCCCAGCCAACATATAAAAAATTTGGGAGGGGAAATTTTAAAACTTTGGGAGGGGGAAATCCCCCCCCTCAGAGAAGGCCTAGAATAAACACTGTGCAAGTCGTTCTATATAGAGTTCGGCATTTATTGCAATAACAAATCGAAGGCTGAAATTAAATATTACCGCAATCGGTGCGATTTTACATTGTCCGAGAGCGCGATACGTTCTAGTCAAGTGCCTGTAAGAATGACGACGAACTTCATAGACTGGTTCTCCGTCAACTCGACGATGAGTTATCGCTGTTCAGGCCAGAGAACCAGTCTAAACGTAACCCGAAGGGAGTCGTTAACTTCGGCGTCTTATAAGCGTGATCCATAAAACCGGCAGCTGGGTGTGGGGGCGATCGACGGAGGGATGGGGCGGGCTGGAGTGGGGTGGGGGAAGAAAGGGGTAGACTAGAAAGATCGGGTGGTTTGTTCCGAGAGGCATGCACGATACCCCGGCAAAGATCCGATCTCTTCGAAGAGAAGAGACCGGTCGTGCAGAGTGCAGACCTAAACTGGTCTCCACGCAAATTTCTGACGAACCAAAAACCCTGTCACGTGATCCGAATGACGTCGACGACGTTGAAATTCAATACGAACGATGATATTCTGTCGTCATCTATTCGCGCCCACTAGCGTCATTTCACACTTTCTTGGAGGGGCAAGATAATTTTTTGGACAATTTTGGCAAAATTTTGGGCAATTTTGGGCAATTTTTGGGCCAATTTTGGCAAATTTGTAAATTTTGACATTTTTGGCAAATTTTTGCAAATTTTCTTGCACATTTCACATTTATTTATTTAATTAATTCATTATATATTATTTTTTCAGTTCCTTGGGAGCCGTGGCCTCCTGCCAACCCCCCTCACCCTCAAAATGACGCCACTGTTCGTGCCTCACTTCTAACTCCAGCACTAAGTTCCTTGTGGAAGCTAGTCTCATTTTCTGATCAAGCGACTCTTTAATATAAAGTTGAAATACAACATAAATCCATTGTTGCATTACTTCTTCCTGTTTCTTTCGGATCTCTTTGCAGCCCAACTCGTCTGTGCTTCATGTCTTCTCCTGCCATTTGTCCTGCCTTCCTAGCTGTCCTGCCTTCCTAGCTCTCGTGCCTCCAAAGTTTGTCAATCGCCTGTCGTTTTCGCTCTCTGATGGCATTCTCCTAATAGCAATGTTTGAAGGATGTCGACATCGTAAAACTTTGAAATGTCGATGCGTTGTTCCGTTGACTGAAAAAGCATGCATGAAGGGGTCGAAAATTCTAAATACTTCCATAACAAAGAACCCCCACCACAGTGACTATTCGGAGCTGACAGGCAAAAACCTCGTGTTGAAGATACAGAGAAAACGTCACCAGGAAATAAAAGAGAACAGAACTTTTGCTAACGCGCTTAATCCTTCTAAGAAATCTGATGGTCGTCCGCTAATCTCACCCTGCAATAGGTCTAGGCCTACTTTGAAAGCGATACCTTGCATTGCGTCTGGTAACATGAGAACGTTTCAGAAAAAGCACTCTGAAATTGATTAATTAAGATGATTTTGGCAAAAGAGGGGAGTGGGGGAAAAGTTGGACCCTCACGGCGTTGAAGAGGGAACCGGGCAACAGAGGCGTATAGCGTTCCAATGGCTATTGTGGCTTTAGCCATGGGCGGCACACTTGACGGAGGGCGGCAAATTTAGAAATCTATACGACCTTTTTGCTTTTTTGCAGTGAGGTGCATGGGAAATTTTTGAAGGGGCGGCAAATAAAATCGATTTGCCTTTCGATATATTTATCTGTCCTGAGTCCGATCTGACTTTTCGTAGGCTATGACCGTAGTCGAAGTGCATGCCGATTAACTTGATGTAGCGCCAGACACAGACGAAGCGATGCCGTCGACGCGTGGTTTTTTTGGAGGGGGCGATGGAGGAAAAACTACGAGGAAATCCGATTCGAGAACAATTGTTCCGACGACGCCAAAATATTTATCGTCCGACGAAGAATAGCGTCGCGTTCTCTTCGATGCAGTGCGGTTTACCCTTCGGCCACTCGCTGCTGCTGCTGCTCCTGCTACTGCTGCTGCTGCTGCTGCTGCTGCTGCTGCTGTTGCTGTTGCTAGATGCGGACGATCGCAGTTTTAAGTGGAAGTAGCAATAAACAACATTATTCGAATTTGACCGAGGTTGTAGAGAAAATATTGCCTTCGTTATAACTTATAACCCTCGTCCACGATACTGACGGGTGTGAGAAGATAAGGGGAAAGGACGCCGAAAGAGGGAGACACCACACCCCGCCTTCTCCGATCCCCTATTTTTTGCTGCTGAAATCCTGAACCGGAAGCACGTCATCCGCTAGGTCACGCTGCATGTCGATGCACAGCCACACGTATCCGATTTGTATACGCGGCGCAGCGCGGCAAGATTGATGTACGCGCAAGCACGGCAGGTATATTGATGGGCACAGGTAGGCCGCACGGTCCCCGAGGAGCGGGCAACCAGCGCAATTTGTCTTCCGGAGCTGGAATTCGAGAAAAACCCCAAGTCATGTCGAGAGGAAGAATCACGCCGATGACGAATTTCTTTGACGCAAAGAAGTGACTGAATTATGACGACGAGTATGACGCTCCACCGCAGTATAGGCGCCATTCGTTTTACGGTTGCGGGGGGTGGGGGGGCGGGGGGAGAGGGGTAGGGTGCCACCGGTCCGCGTGCGTGCCTGTCTCCAAGATGCGGGCGGTTTTTGGCGCTTTGGCGCTTCGTTTGTCATTCCTGGTGACGTCTCTGTGCATCTGTGTCTTATGATTGACGATCACGCGGCACTTCGATGACATACACACACACACACACACGCACGCACGCACTCACCAACACAGTCACCAACCGATACTGCCGCGAACTCATATTCACGAATTAAATTTTAACTGATGCATGGCGTACACAGGCAAGTAACTGATATGCAGGATGTGCTGTAGCGTTCGGTAACTTTTCACTGTTTGGTTACTGTGGTTGTACGGTTTGTACCCTCAGTAATGTTGGAAATACAGGTCTAATGCATGCGCATATCCGCTGCATGGCATTGCAGTGCTCGAGAAAATAATTATTATGCATATACTGTTACTTTATATAGAGCAGGCAGAAACTGAAGCTGTTATAGCGCAACATTGTGCACTTCAAGATTCCATTCAAAAGAATTCTACTGTAATTACGTTTCCTTCTCTGTCTCTGTCATTGTCTGTCTCTCTGCATGTCTCTCTTTTACGCTTTTATTTTAATTAACTTTATGTTTAGAAAGTCTCGTTGCTAATTGAATCGACTCTTGCATGCTCCATATATAGTTATATACAGTACTTGCTCAAACTGACGATTCAAAACTTTGCCGACCCCCGAGTGTGTCTTCTGCAATCCATTCCATCATCGCAGTCATTCCGTCGACCCTCCCTCCGCATAGCTCCTCTTCTTCCATTCCGTCTCCTCCTCCCTCTCTCCTTCTTCTACTCCTCCTCGTCCTCGTCCTCGTCCTCGTCCTCCTCCTCCTCTTCCTCCTTCTTGTCCTCCTGCTCCTCTTTCTCCTCCTCCTCCTCCTCGTTTATTTTCTGTCCCAGCGTTCTCATCTGCGCCATTGCGTGCGAATCATTCGCTCGGAGGGGCACGTCGTTCGGTCCATCGGCGGCGGCGGCGACGGTGGCCGGCCGGAGCCGCTCCGACTTCGTACGGGGCGAGGAGGAGGAAAGCGCTTGGTCGGCGGCGGGCGGCGGCGGCCGACGAACGGAGCAGCCAACCCTCGTCATCGAAGCGCATCTTTGCGTCTCTCCCCCAGGGCACCATCGCTCATCGAAACCACCGTGAGGGGCTCAAACAAACCTTGAGGATCCCGCCTACCGATATAAACCCCATATATATATATATATATATATATATATATATATATATATATATATATATATATATATATATAGTTTTCGCTGTTATTCGCCTGCACGGTCCTTTCTCAATTTATCAGACGATGACGCATGACGCCCATCGTATGACGTATGACTCAAGTCATATGTGCCACGTGACGGCTTGAATATCAAACTGTTCAATCTGGCATTGGAGTTGGGAGGGGGCAAATTTCATTGTGGGTCGGAAAGAGATCGTATCGAATGGATGGTCCTACGGCACCAGAGGCCAATCGGATCGATCGATGTATACGACTGGGAATAGCCTATGTGTTCTTTCTGCCGTCGGAAATTTTGTGCAAATGCAAGTTTACGGGCGTTTGAACATCAAAGAAAATACTGGCATAGAGGGCGGAGGGGGGGACTATGTCAAGGCAACTTTGCAAAATTGTTTGCGTCGTAGTTTATCGACGGCAGGAGATAATCATATGTGCGATAGATAAATGCTTGCCTTAGGATCTTTACTGTTTTCCTGTGCCCCGTAGTCTCGCGTTGACTGGCCTATAAATAATTGCGAATGGCGTAGGTATACAGTAGAACTTCGTTATAACGGACTCGGTTATGGCGAACACTCGACTATGACTTACCGCAATGTAGGCCTACGGTGCCGTGTGGCGCGCTGCCATATTGGATGATATTGGATGTAACGCATCTTTGATAAAGGTTCGCCCATACTCGATTTCGAGCTTCGGGCCCGGCGCTGATCTCCGGTGACAGGCAAGCAGCGACGCAGGTGGCTTGCGCCATCAATCTACAGTAGTTTACCATTGCTTTCTCTAGACCCGCGTTTTACCTTCGCAGCCAAAGCTGCTACTCAGTTACCACCGCCATCTCGCGAATGAAGGCCGAGTCGACCTTAGGGGCTCCTGCGGGGTTGAACCCGTTCCGTCAGCGTGCCTGTCTAGCGTGTTACCAATCTGCCATCTTGCGTCTTTGATAGAACGCATACTAAATTTTACAGACCCGTTACGTAGACGTTATAAATAAGCTCTACTGTATTACTGATAGTGATAGCGTGCTTATTTTCGTAGCTCATTTCTTAAACTCCCGACTGTGTGTTTATTATTTCACTGCCACATTCCGTCGTGCGACTGATTATAGTTTCCGAACGAAACGTGCGCCTCCTCGCTGCCCTCGCACTCATTAATATTCTGACCTCTTTTTCTAGCGCCATTAGATTAATGAAGACTCGTGCAGCGTTCGGTCCACTGGCCAGAGGCCCCTTTGATCTCTGACTGCACGTCGCCATCTGGTCACCGCGCCGTCGAGTTCTCTAACGCCAGGTCTCTTCCCGCCGTTTGTGTTTTCTTTCGTCTGCCGATCGGACGAACGGACATTCGAGAGGTTATAGAGCAGACGACAGCTGAGGCGGCGGCGGCGGCGGCGGCGGCGGAGACAGCGCACCAGTTGGACACGTTCTGGATTGGTTATGAGAGCCTGTCAAAATGTAACAGACGGTCGAGATGACAAGAGAGAGATGAGAGAGAGAGAGAGACAGACAGACAGACAGACAGAAAAAAAGAGAGACAGACAGGCAGACAGACAGAGACAGACAGACAGACAGACAGACAGATAGAAACAGAGTTTGTGACAGAGGCAGACACAGAGACAGAGAAAGACAGAGATAGAGAGACAGAGAGATAGGCAGACAAACAGAGACAGACAGAGACAGAGACATACAGATAGACAGAAGAGAGTGACAAACAGAGACAACTTGGTCGTGTTTTCTTTTTGAGTGTCGATTGAAAAACAAGGTCGGGAGGGAGACTATGGTTCCAGCGGAAGAGAACTGCCCCCTCGCCCACCGCTCCGCGTCCAATTAAGGACTCTCATTTCTTGACTGTACAGCTCCATAAACAAATATATTCGTCTGTTATTTTTTTGTCTGTCGTCGTCGATCGAAAGTGCTGCATGGCGTCGAAATGTTTGCTCGCAACCTGCTTTTTTAGTTTTACGATCCTTGATGTTTGATGTTTGGACTCCGTCGCGAATGATAACAGTTCGATTGCACGGTTTAGCGCTCCTATGTCCGATTAACAATGACTATTATTAATTAAGGCATATTTCATATGCACGTCTCTATCTGTCACACTGGATGGGCCTTCAAGGCCTGTAATCGCTTTAAGCTTCAGATTTAGATTCACTATATATGACGATTCCGCGTCTGAGCGTTTTTATCATTGACGGAATGACTAATACAGTGTCATATGGTTCATATCTATTTCGAACTTTCGAATTGTGTGTTGTTGTTCTCAGTATATCTAGACTACGCAGAGTCCTAGGAACCTGCGTGTGCAAATAGAGTCGGTTGGCCAGTGTCAATATCATTCGATTAATGCGGCGATCTTGCTCGATCTGCTTAAAAGCAGTATAATTAATTGCGATATATTTATTGATTAATATGGATTGTATAATCGCCCGTGATTGCGACAATAGATACAGAACATCCATGCTCAGACGACCTCTCTGTTACCAAGCGAGAGCTGTTTAGAAGGGAGTTCGTGTTTTTGCAAGCGACAGTCAGATCTACTCTGATCTGTTTTGCCCCGAGTTCTGTCTCCCTCTCCTCTCCTCTCCCCCCACCCCATTCCACGATTCTATGATCGTACTTTCCTCAAGACTTCCTGCGACGTTTGAATGGCAATTCTAGAATTGTTCTCATCTGCGACTAAAAGCCGCGATTCGAAGTTACGCCATTGCGAAACGAGAAATATCTGTTGCTCTCCCTGTCCGCCTAAGTTTCTCCGCCAAACTCTGTCTCTGTCTCTGTCTCTTTGTCTGTCTGTCTGTCTGTCTGTCTATCTATCTATCTATCTATCTATCTATCTATCTATCTATCTATCTATCTATCTATCTATCTATCTATCTATCTATCTATCTATCTATCTATCTATCTATCTATCTATCTATCTATCTATCTATCTATCTATCTATCTATCTATCTATCTATCTATCTATCTATCTATCTATCTATCTATCTATCTATCTATCTATCTATCTATCTATCTATCTATCTATCTATCTATCTATCTATCTATCTATCTATCTATCTATCTGTCTGTCTGTCTGTCTGTCTGTCTGTCTGTCTGTCTGTCTGTCTGTCTGTCTGCCTGCCTGCCTGCCTGCCTATCTATCTATCTATCTATCTATCTATCTATCTATCTATCTATCTATCTATCTATCTATCTATCTATCTATCTATCTATCATCTATCTATCTATCTATCTATCTATCTATCTATCTATCTATCTATCTATCTCTATCTATCTATCTCTCTCTCTTTCTCTACTTCTAAAACAAAGGGGAACGTAAAACAAGTGGATCTCTGGAAGTCCTCTGGGAACTCTTGCCAAATAGAGCACAGCATGCACGATGGCGAAGTATACGGGCTTACCTTGTATTCATCAAAACGTCAAGCGCCATTGCAACCGAGTGGTAAAAACAGGAACGAACGAAGTGTTTAAGTGGTCTCCGGCAAACATTTGCTTTATGAGTCAAAAACAGTCCTACGTCTCAATTCACGGCAATTGACGGATCACAGAACACATGCGACATAATGTAATTGCCAGTAGGCCTACTAATAAATTAATGATAACATACGATGATGATGATGATGACGACGATGATGATGATGATGATGATGATGGGAATAAAGAAATGAATGAGGAGGAAGAGGATGAGGATGATGATGGTGATGGCGGTGGTGGCGGTGGTGGTGGTGGTGATGATGATGATGATGTAAGAGCCATTTGAAAGTAATAATCGACATTATACAACTGTTTTGACAATAGGGTGGGTTGGTGGGGACGACGTGTGTCTCGGAGCTGTTCTGACGAGATTAAGAATCGGACGAAGAGTCGTTTATAATTATTGTTAAAGCGTCGACAACGATCTTCGAGTGAAGCAGCGATCGTAATAATTGCAATGTTTCCGTCGACAAAACAGCGCAATTATTGCACTCATTATAGACGATAGGAGTGAAGATAAAAAACGTCGAATTAATTGCACTCGCCGCGCTCCTTCGGCTACGACGACAACATGATTACAACGACGGCATCATGATAACGACGACTCCGACCGGAGTAATGGATTAAGATGGTGTATTTGGCTACAGAGTTTCGTCTGTATATATATATATATATATATATATATATATATAAAAAATTTAAATATAAATGTGCACGTGTGAGTGATACCATGCAGTGTTCAATTTCGAACATATAGCTGGGTGGCGTAGCCAGGGTTCCGGAATGGGGGCACATCGACTTTTCGAGTGATAAAGTCTACTGTACAATCAAAAATAAATAAAAACATCGTAAAGTAGTTTTTGACACATTCACGTCCACGTATTATATCGCGCTTGTGTTCCCCTACCTACTTACCCCCCGCCCCACCCAGCCCCGCAAATTCCATGACTGATCCCAGTCTGAACAGGTACAGTATGGTTCGCCGCCCCCGTGGCTGCAAAGGTACCACACCGTGCCTAGCACCAAAGCTTTTGACCATCACTATGGTTTCCATCACTACGGTTTCCATCACTACGGTTTCCATCACTATGGTTTCCATCACTATGGTTTCGTTCTCAATTAGCAGACGATGAGAAGGGATTAGGTCCCACAACTTTACTATAAAATCGAACAGCTCTAAATATAATATTATAATCATCTTGGCTTTATTACTAACTATACGACGTTCTCTGCATTACGCGACTGTATAACGCACTCGATGTATACGTTATACAGTCGCGTAATGCCTCGATGGCGTTTCGAACGAACGCACGGGATATACCTATCAACCATTGACTGGCTATAATGTCGTTCGAAACATAAATTATAATCCGACTGAGATTAGACGATGATTTAGCGCCGAACATAATTCACATCGATTTCACGCGTCCGGGGTCGTAATGGGGGGTAGGAGGGTGGATTCGCCGTAGTTGACCCCCACACGGAGGCTTAAACGAGACAAGGATCTTCGATCGTCTTCCATCGTCTTCTGCTTCTTCTTCTGCTTCTTCTTCTTCTTCTTCTTCTTCTTCTTCTTCTTCTTCTTCTTCTTCTTCTTCTTCTTCTTCTTCTCTTCTTCTTCTCATCTCTTCTTCTTCTCCTCCTTCTTCGTCATCTCTTCTTCTTCTGGAGAAAGACAGTCTTTGGCGCAGATGAGTTAAGGTCACGGGGTCAGGGAGCAGACTCAGAATCGTCGGCAATTGGACATAAATCCGTTTTTAATGGCGTCCTCGGCGGCTGCTTGTATGATCCAGCCCTCCTCCTCTACCCTCCATCCACACATATCGTCGCTTATTTCTGATTAAGTCCGCGTGGAGAGAATTATGCGATAATTTTGCCGTTATCCTCCTCAGGATTGATTCCACCCCTTGACGATGACACATAATAACCCTCCTCCTCCTCCCTCCCTCCCCTCCCTTCCTCCTCCTCCTCCTCCCTGACCCCTCCATCCCTCCTGCCCTTCCTCCTGTCGGAGAGCAGAGTCTCGTTAAGTCTGGGTTCACTCTTTCCAGAAACGATGCGATCTCCTATAGACATGAACGTGGGTCGGGTCCACCCACGGGTTGGGTCCACATGGGTTTGGTCCACCCGTTGGTTGGATTGGGTTTGGATTGGCCGGACATTCCATGCTTATGGTGGGTTGGGTCAGAAAGTAAGTCACGGTATAAGAACTTGTAATGTATTACCGTGGGTTGTGTTGGGTTGGGTCAAGTAAACCGATAGTTGGTCGAGTCGGGTCTGAATCGTGATGGATTGAGTTTTAAAAATGGACCCATGCTCATGTCTGCGATGTCCTCATAGATAATTAAGGCAGGGGTGCACTAGATCAATGACAAAGATACCCCCATAGTGTTCGGTGCGTCTTCACGGTTCGAACCATGTTACGTCATCCAAAAACGATCCACCCCCTAATCAAACGCTGGTGAGGAAGGCACGGTGAAGCGACCTCATTCGCTTCATCCCCGATTACTACATACTTACTAACAGACCTATCCAGTAGGCCTGCAGCGTCATATTTCTATGCCTGTAAGAAGTGTTTTTATTCTGAGATGTCAGTACAATATTTTGATAAGTTGGAATGATTACCTATTTTTACGTGTCACTAAATGTTTGGCAACTAAAAGATACTGAAGCTTCTCTCTCACAGGCCAAAATCTGCATGGCCATTTCACGAGCCTGTTACTCCTGTAAAGTTGATCTGTCTAAAGGAACCCGGTCTCTGCTTATCGATCTCTTCGATCTTTCTAAAAATGTGGACCTCTCACTTCCAAAATATCTGACGACGTCACGACAATATTTAAGTCATCGTATAAAGAAAGTCCTTGTCCTATTGAATGCATGCTAGGTTCTTATTTGACGCAGCGTGTTGAGATATGTATGCATGCATGCATAAATGTACGTATGTACTGTGTGTATGTACATGTATGTATGTATGTATGTATGTATGTATGTATGCATGTATACATGTACGTTGAAATGATCACTTTCTTCTAAGTAGTAAGCGACCAATCTTCGGAATAAAGCAATAAACTTTCTGTTAAGACCCAAAGGAAATTTGAGAAATTGGTCTCAAATCATCTGTGTATAGGAAATTTTCTGCCTGTGAACACTCATAATTCAGAAAATACAGCGAAGAAGCGGGGGGCGAAGGTGAATCGTGAATTGGCGGGGAGGGGAGGGAGGGAGGGTTGGTGCCCACCTTCTGGAAGAACCGATGATGTCTGTGGCTGCTGCTGCTGCGGCGGCGGCGCCTGCGTCTGTAGCAGCAGCCGATTACTGTAATTGTGATCGATGCTCGTTGAAAAAGCGTCTTCGTGTTGTCTTCTGACGGCCTCCATTGGCTGGCGATACATAACGGCAGTCTGAAGAAGTGACGGAGAAAAATGGCGACAAATTGGAGTTAGTGAGTGAGAGAGAGAGAGAGACAGACAGACAGACAGACAGACAGACAGACAGACAAGCAGAGTGAGGGAGAGAAGCAAATATCTTCGCTTCTCTTATGGCGCAAAAGAAGCGACGATAGAATAGGTTGTGAAAACCAATAGAAAAATACGATTGCGTGTAGCTTTTGATGGATATCCTTATGTGGCTATATATGAAATGAAAATGTTTACGATGTCAACGTGGTGGCCAACGTGAACCGTTGTTTAATTTTGAATCGTAAAGATGGTTCAATGCAACGGACGTTTATGCTTATTAACAGTTGAAAAATCATAGATTCAAACGAGTCTTACTCAATTCAATCACTCCAAACCAGAGTCGTCATTTCACTGTTTTTCAGGGGGGGGCAAGACAATTTCGATGTGGCAAGTTTGCGAAAAAGTTGACGACCTTTTTTAGCTTTTCATTAAAGGCAACTTAACACAGTGGTGGGAATTTTGTTCCCTATAAATCAGGAGGGCAAAACAAGTAAATATTACAAAAATGGTGGAAAAACTTTTTCCTAAAAATCAGGGGGGCAACGCCCCCTCTGCCCGATCCCCAAATGACGTCCCTGTTCCAAACACCCGTGATTTTAATCGAACACATGATCTGATGAAAGGGAGAGAAAGAAGAGACAGAGAGAAAGAAAGATAGATCGATAGATAGATACAAATAAAGATAGATACATAGATGATAGATGCTAGATATATAGATAGATATATAGATAGTTATATAGATAGTTATATAGATAGATAGATAGATAGATAGATAGATAGATAGATAGATAGATAGATAGATAGATAGATAGGCAGTAACAGACAGCAGAGAGACAGGCAGACAGAGAGAAAAGACAGAGAGACAGACACAGACAGAGAGACAGATGACAGACATAGAGGAAAATAGAGAAGGAAAGAGAGTAAGAATGAGAGAAAGATAACAAGAAAGGGAGACTGACATACATACAGACAGAGACGGAGCTGGGAAGTCGATTGATTAAAGAAACCAACCGCGATGATTCAAATAATAAAACTGAATACAGAGTTGCGCAAAAACCGAACTATATTAAATGCAAACCTAAATGTGACTAGTCCGGTTTTTTGCGCCACTGTATAGCCAACAGTACATGGCGACCAAACAGCCCGGCAAACGCTGCACAGACCACGCTTTTTAGAAACGCTTTTCAATAAAGGAGAAGAGCGAGAACAGAGAGGAGAGAGAGAGAAGATTTGAGAGAGAGAAATCAGAGAGAGGGGGGGGAAAGAGAGAGAGAATAGAGAGAGAGAAAAGAGAGAGAGAGGAGAAAGAGAGAGAGAAAGAGAGAGAGAGAAAGAGAGAGTCGCATGGTGGAAACATTTTTCTAAAAATCAGAGTCGTGGACCGGCGTTCGCTTGTAATGCTCCTCCTCGCCTTCTTTCAATCGGCCGCATGCTACTATACACACTGTACAGTACATAGTCCCTCGGATACGTGCAGTTTGGCGCCATTAGCCGGAAATGAAACGCCATCTGTCGACAAGTGACGTCATCTTCGCCGACGAACAATTGGAATCACAAGGAGCGAGCTTTGCCCCTTCGTTGTCCGACTGTTTTGCTGTTTCCTATTTTCCGCTGCGGACGTTCAAAGAAGACGTACTTACTACATGAAAGAAAGTGGACGATTGAACTGCACGCATTTGTACATTAGGATAGGTTCAGTATGCCTTCAACATATGTCGATCTATTGCTATCGCATAATAATAATAATAATAATAATAATAATAATAATAATAATAATAATAATAAGTTTCACCCATCCATTCATTCACATTATGGTCTTGTTGTGTTATTTCGTTCTTAGCCCTCTTGTCCTCTGGTAAATTTTTTCTTGTATTCTCCTTATTTGTTATGTTAATTGGACAATTTATATAGCGCTGTAGAAGAGGAGTTGAACATGCAGAGAAACAACCCAAACCACATTATCAGAGATAAGAATGGGAAACTACTGAAAAAGGAGGACATACTGATCAGATGGAAAGAATACGGAAAATAGACAATGACAATAGAGGAGAAATTCCAAAAATTAATCACTCAAAGGAAGAAACGATTATAACTGAAGAAGAAATAAGACAGATTATAAAGAAATTACCCAAAAAGAAAGCAACTGGAGAAGATGGATTGAGAACTTATACAAAACAACCGCCGATGGATATGAAATAATCAAAGCTAATAAACATAATATACAAAACAGGAGACATACCGGAGGATTTCTAAAATGCATATTCGTCCCAATCCCAAAGATAAACAAAGCACAAGACTGCGATGAGACTACAGAATTATAAGCTTGATATCGCATGCATCTAAAATCTTACTACAAGTAATAAAGAACAGAATCACACCATTAGCAGAATCAATATTATCAGAAAATCAACTGGGCTTCAGAAAAGGTAAAGGAACCAGAGATGCCATCTTTCAATTAAGGATACTTTGCGAAAACGCCCAAAAATGGGAAAGAAATTACACATATGCTTCATTGATTATAAAAAAGCATTCGACAGAATAAATCATCAAAAGCTATTGGAGACACTAAAGTGGGCAGGAATACCAGAACTGAGCAAAATTTAATCTGTAACTTATACTGGAATGAATACGCCACCATAAGAATAAAAGAGGAGGAATCCGAGAAGATACAAATAAAAAAAGGAGTCAGACAAGGATGCATACTATCCCCTTTACTATTTAACCTATATACAGAGCTATTAATAAAGGAAGCATTAGAACAAACTCCTGGAATGAAAATCAATGGAACAATCTATACTCAGATATGCAGATGATACGGTAATCTTTGCAGAAAAAGAGGAAGACCTCCAACTCATAATTAACAAGCTAAACGACAAAAGCAAAGAAATTGGCGCCATTAGATGGAAATTAACAGAAAGAAAACAAAAACGATGGTAGTAAGCAAACACAAAAATGAGGAACACAACATCTTAATTGATAACACTAAGTTGGAACAAGTAAAGGAATACAAATATTTGGGCAGTTTCATAACAGAGAATGGACGATGCACAAGAGACATAAACGCCAGAATTGCTATGACGTGAAGCCTTTTGGAAACAAAAAGAATTACTAAGAAGAAACCTAGCGCACTAAAACTACGGAGATGCTATGTAACTGCATATCACATTCTCCTGTAATGCTGGACTCTAACAAAGGTTGAAAAATAAAATACAGGCCTTTGAAATGTGTCGAATCTTGAAAATTAGCTGGCATAATAATAATAAATGAAGAATAAAGAAAAAGAAAAATACAACTAATAAGAAATTATAAACAGGAAAACTCAGTATGCCATAATCATTCAAGCACAGAACAAGCAAAAGTCCTATTAGAGCATTAGATATGAGGGAAACAGGGCCAGAGGAAGACCTAGAAGAGACTGGCTGGACTTGTTAAGGAACACATACAGGAAAAGAACTACGGAAGACTTTTGCTTGACAGAACTGGAAACAACTCATGACCGTTTGATATGAAGATGACACATGATGATGATGTAGAATTTAAAAATACCAAAGTCGATTGTCTTAATAATTAAAAAATAATAAAATAATAATTGTAATAATAATAATAATAATAATGATAATAATACAATATTGCTATCCTAATAATTAAGTACTCGTTATGCCAACAATATATTTAACGAAATCATATCCTGAATTCAGGACTAAGAGGGTGGGGTGCTGCATGCTTTCCATGCAGTGTTTTTTCGCTGTTGAATTTGCATTTATTCCAAAACTAAATTCTAACCCTCCCTCTAAACGAGGAGGTTTGGAGGCAAAAGTGGCTCCATATTTTTACTATTTTAAAAATAAAATCTAATGACACCTAAGCTTATTCCTCTGAATTCCAAGTCGCATGTCTACCGTGAATACTAGAGTCATAGACGTAGCCTAAACTTCTAATAGACTCTATAGGCTCGAACCACTCCACTTTTTGAGAGGCTAGCATACGGAAGGTATATGGATTAGACCACCCCCACTTTTTCATTAAAATTTACGCCAAATGCTTATAACGATGGCTATTTGGCGGAACTGTCATTCTAATTCACGAGTACTTAGAGTTATTATTATTATTATTATTATTATTATTATTATTATTATTATTATTATGTGTTCTTTTAGAGAACTCTAGAAGGAATTTAGTATCTGAACACTGCAGATAATAAACTCCAACTTGTAATATTGGCCCACTAAGGCATGTATAGCACAATGCAGCTATACATTCAGTGCATGCATGGTAAGAGTGACAATAGACCCTATATACTGTACATGCATTTTTAAACCAGTAGCACTGACACATTAGAAACAGCTGACCAAGAGGCAGCCTGAGCACCAAAGACAGTTTACACGGTTAGTAAATAACTATGCAAACATTGCACGAATCGCAGAATTAAACAATAAAAACGAACCTATTTGACTGCAGAGTGTTACTCCTGATCAGCTCCTTTCGACAGAAACAAAGCAAGACTTAGTAGTAAAAGGAAACAAACAGTAGGCCTACATGAAGCAAGATTCAGTTAGAACAGTACTCTCTATGATGAAAATGATGGCGATAATCACGGTCGACCACGACGACGATTATGACGACGATGATTATGACGACGATGAACAGCATTATGCTACATTATATAAACAATGATTACTTTATCCTTTATCGAATAGGCCTAGGTACAGTAGGATTACTAAACGTCAGTCAGTCGTTCTAATCGGTAAATGTTCCATTCTGAGACCTGTTCCTTTCCAGATCATTTGCTCCTCTGTGCTGGAACGCTGTTGCGGTCCGCAAAGAATTTCAGCAAGTAAGCAAATTATTTTACCGTCGCATCACCTGCAGAGGTGTGCGCCGCCAACCGACCGACCGACCGACGTGCACCTGAATGACGTCATCTATGACGTCGTCGTCGTCGTTGTCGATCGACGCCGTTCATTGGCTGCCGTCTGTCCAATCAGCGCTCGCCATGTAGCGTTCCTTCCACTATATTACGCTTCGCAGTAGTTACAGAATATGACATCGACGACGTGTGTCCGTATTTTGATTCCGTATTGGGAGTGGATCTGACGGCGTCGGCGGCGGCGGCGGCGGCGACGATCAGAAGAACGGTGCGTAGCGATGCGTCCACGGTTCTTCCCACTGCGCGGCGCCGGTCGACTCCACCTGCGACAGCTGGCCGGCGTAGGTGCTGAAGCCCGACGGGTTGTTCATCGCCGGAGAACGAGACGCCGGCAGCGCCAGCTGACTGTGGTTGCGCGGCATGCTGTACAGGGCCTCGGCCAAGTCGGCCGCCCTCTTTAAAATCACCTCCTAAATGGAAAATAATTTCAAAATGATTAGCAAATTATTAGAAAGTGGCGACAACTTGTGACTACAAACATTCGATTCGAAGATGGCACACGATGATGATGATGATGATGATGATGATGATGATGATGATGATGATGATGACGAGACACATTGGTCAGAGTGGCAGCATTCCAGCTCGTTTATATTGCCTTGAGGGGTTAACGTTCTGTTTGATGGCGTCCCTAGGGAGATGGGTAGTAAATTTTGATCCGAAAATATATAGCACGATTCTATTGCCATCTGCATCAACTTGTGCACTCGTTCTACCGTTAAGTCATGCTATATATCATCGATGGTCGGGCCTGTCTGCATTCCGTTTTTCCTTTATATATAACGTGGATGATTTATAGCTTTAGGCGTTCATCGTCTTTGATACGGACGCGTCTTCAAACAAACACAACACATACACGCGCGCACACACAACCTTTGGTAGTCGTTCGGGATCGCCAGGATGTCTTGGAACGAGTTTCATCAATCGCTGAAATCCGAAATCAATGGTCGGCTCCGTAAGAGCTGCGAAACAATAACAGCAATTTCAAGAATTACAAAATCGCGAATCGTCAAGATTTCTCAGACAATTGGCAATTTCAAAACAAAATACTGAAGATAGATCTCAATGGTCTAACAGACTGGACACTTTGAGAGCATCTTCTTCCATCAGATGTCACAGAGTACATCAAAGCCAAATTATTTGACAAAGAAGAAGATATCGGATGTTCAGAGGGCGCTAAGGAGGAGAGTGCGAAGACACAGAAAAGCACCTTGATCGTCTTCCATCGTGGACCAAAGACATGTGCTTATCACATAAAAATTTTGAGCAAAGATATCCCAATGGGAGGAAGATCACTAAAGATAGATCAATTGGATGGTAAAAGCAATCAATTGCATTACATTTTCAAATAACAACACCGGGATTATTGCGCTAAGATATAGCATATATATTGCAGAAGCTCTCTGTGGGCGAAACATTTTGTAGTCTGCGTGGCGTAAACTTCTATCAGACCTCGCCCCACTTTTTGAGAGGCTTAGGCTAGAAAAGGGAAGGTTTAGGTCTGGACTCCCACTTTTTCACCCCCGTTTACGCCTACGGGTGGCGGTAGGAGAGAATGTCTGGGGTTCAAGCCATTTGACCCCGATTCCCAGGCATTCACTTGTCCACCGACGCATAGAGCGTATACATTAACCCCTTAACTGAGGACCCCGGATATATCCGTTCATTTTACATCGAGTTACAGTTAAATACCCAGTTAAGGGGTTAACATGGTCTGCATTGCGCTTTAGGCTGCATGATGACTAGTTCATCATTAACAAAGCGCTATATAGATCATGTAAGATGTATACTTTGAAAAATGCTTGCGTCTCAATTAGGTTCCTACCATTTTTAATACCAACCAGTTACGGAAAGGAAATACTTAACATAGGAGAGTTTCATATTATAATCTGCTGGCTGTCGGATGCTCTGTATAGACCCTAAGTTACACGCTATATAACCTCAAACATTTCAAGCGCACATCACATGTGCAATGATAATATATATAACTATTAATCACATCTTATACGTAATTACATAAGATCCGGCGATTATGTGATTCGTACCTGTGTAAACAAATCTTCCTGGAGCACCTTTGCAAAACTGTTTCGATTTGTAGGACAGTGTGACCTCTACCACACCTGGAATGTGTCTTGGTGGAGTGTGTACTCTGATGGCGTGGGATGTGATCAGCTATACGACCAAGAAACAAGAAAGGAAAACCGTACAAAGAACGGAGCGATGACAATTAATGAAGAATGGATAGCGTGTAAGCAGTTGGCATGATCTGAGTCACGGAGCGATGAACATTAATCGAGCAGGAAAGAATGACAACAAACTGTACAGCTGGCTTAGGTCTCTATACACCAAACGGCGACTAGCCCACGGTTAGGGCCTAATGAGCCCACGGTAAGTGGTGATGATGATGATGATGATGACGACGATCATCGTCATCATCGTCGTCATCATCGTCATCATCACCATCATCATCATCATGGAACTGCACCCCCTGGAAATTATAAGTCTACAAAAATGTGAACTGCACCCCCTGGAAATTATAAGTCTACAAAAATGTGAGGTGAGGTAATAAATCCTATAACACGATGACATATGTAGATATGTGGCGTAGTTTCATGGACGAGGACACTTTTGGTTGTCAGACAATTTGGTAGCGCTTTGCTTCCAGGTAAAGAATGTCGCACCCGTGGAAAATTTTCTGCCGCCGATCATGATGATGATGATGATGATGATGATGATGATGATACCTACTGGTCTTACGTATTAGTTAGGCCAATAGCACTGAGCCCTTGTGCAGTGGCGGCTCCAGGATTTGGCATGTGGGGGGCCGTAGGGGTGGCAACTTCTGAGCATGGGGGCCAACCATTTGTTGATAGGTATGTAGTAGTAAGCATAGGGTCGGAAACAGGGGCCACTGGGGCAGGGGAACCAGGTATTAAATAAAGGGGTATGGTTCCCCGGCCCCAATGCCCCCTTGTGAGATGATGCATAGAGCCGCCACTGCCCTTATAGATATGATATATATATATATATATATATATATATATATATATATATATATATATATATATATATATACATCACCTACCTCGCTCCAGACTAGCATTGGGCCGAAAACGACTTGTAGACCGTCGAAGAAGTTGTCTCCGATGATGATGACCGTGGTTCCTCCGGTTGTCCATCCTTCGCTCGGACAGATCGCTTTGATGGTCGGCGTTGCGTTGCACAGGAACCCTGGTCAGCAATAACGCGCATGTTAAGTAAGTAACAAAGCAATAATGTATGTTTAAAAAATGAAGCAAGTGAGAAAATACGAGGGAGTCTGGCAAATATTGCATGGACGTGAAAGAAAGTGAGTAGCTGTGCATGGATTATAACGCTTTCAATACTGATTTGTCCAATGTATAATTAATTATCAGTTGTGGATGTGGATGTTGAGGATATGAGACATGTCCGCATAGGCTTATGATTAAGCAATTTAAAGATTATATTAAATCGAGTTAAATTAGCAGAATTTTATGAATGTTTAACAGCCAGTCGGCAGCAAACTGTTTCCCCGTCAATATGGTCGAAAATCTTCTAAATTCCTTTCCCTCCGTAAGCAAATCAAATTTTCGTTCGCTACAATTAAGACAGAATTTGAGAAAGCTGACTACTTTGGTATATACTTTTGGCCAAATTACGGCAAACGTTCATCTCCATTATGTAAATTTAAGCGAGCTGCGATGCTTGAGCGTCTGCTAATAACTGCTGACAGCACTGTTGATCGCGCGTGTCCCACCACACCTAATTACCGACGACCCAGCCGCTGAGAGATTCGTTATTCTTCCATAAGAAGCAATGTTATAAATAGATCCTAGAATTAGAGGATAAACTGCAGTTGCTAAATATATAGGCGCAGTAGTCATTAGTGAAATAATTGCCACTTCTCTAATCGCCCCCCACAAGACGCAAAATCTCAAAGATACTCATTATTCAACAGTAATTGATCTATATAAACTAGTAATTGACACAGAACAGAAAGACACCTTAATAATTTCGACCCGCCATTGGAAACCCCGCAAAGTATACGCCCAGTATTGCCTCTGGTATACAGGTATATCTTTGGTATCATCGGCATATAATAATGTCTATGTATGAGCATTCACGCATGGAGACACAGACTGTAATTATGTAGGTAGGCCTACTTTGCCGTATGACAAAGACCAATCTGATGTTCTCTTTGTGTTAGGAGTTCTTTTGTCGGGGGGCAAATTACCTGGAGGCCACGACTTAGAGGGGACAGATGTTACCCTGTTCGAGTAGCCCAGACTGCCCCTTCCGTATTCTGCGCTTAATTTGAGACAGAAGTCTGGACGTTTAAAAGAGGGTAATCTAAGGTTCAATTTTGGGGTTAGTGGGACGACCCCATGCATGCACCCACGCTTCACTCCCTGATCACCGGTAGGCGGTTCTATTTTACAGGGCGGACAGAAAAATCAGCGCCTCGTTTAGACAGAACAGCAAAAAGTCAGGAGCGACCGACGAAGAAGAGACAAAGCTGTGATCGCACGCATTGCTATCGCATTTCAAGTATCGATAGACCACAAGGACATCGCCATTATGGGCTTGGATGCCTGTTTATATAGGACCATCTTTTTATCCCTGAAGACAAAGTTACTAGTCCAACGTCTTTAAGCAAAACTGGACTCAATCGTGATTTACCTCAAAGCTCAATTAATTCTTAAAGCAAAAAACCCTTCAGTACACACACACACACACACACACACACACACACACACACACACACACACACACATATATATATATATATATATATATATATATATAACTGTGTTATTGCAATTGAACTTGTAGTTTGGCGCACAGCTTTTGTTAATTTCTGTTAATCTTCTTTCCCGTTCTCTGTCTTTTTCTTTGTTTTCTCTACAGTATAGGCTATGTATCTTTTATCCTGTCTGCCTCCCTTTTTTCTCTGTCTGTCTGTCTCTGTCCAACTCTTTGTCTGTCTGCCTGTCTGTCTGTCTCTCTCTGCCTGTCTCTGTCTCTCCCTTCATTTTCGGATCCTTTTCCGTTGTTCAGCGCAGTCAATTCTCCAGCGTGCTCGCCACCGCGAATTCCTCGATTCCCTTCTCTACGGTAATTGACTTGCCTGTCCGCCCGCCCGCGTCTCAGAGACGAACGACGAATCCCAGGGCGTCCGCCCCCCAACAGCCCGCCGCCCCGGGCACTGCGATCGAGTCTCCCGCCCGTCCGTCCAGCGACAGTACATCTGGTCCTCTCCTCCGGACGTTTATACGGAGCAGGTGTGTAGCTCGACTACGTTCTGTAAATGTAAATATACGAAGGTCCATTGAAGGAGCCCAACCCGACCGACCGACCGACCGACCGACCGACTGAAATCGATCCAGAAAGAACGGCCGTTTGCCTCGGGAAGGTTCGACCGCCGGCCCCGCTCGGTCACTGGACGAACAGACCTAAGGACGTGCATGCATCCGCTGTCCGTAGTCAGTGTCCATGGACCGTTCGGGGTTTTGCGCAACCGTTAGGAACGAGGACAGTGCTACGGGGGATCAGCGAGATTTGCGTCCAGAGAAACGTTTATTGTCCCAACGAGCCGACCATTATAGACGCAACCGGTTCTCTCTCTCTCTCGACTGTCGTTAAAATCGATGCCTTATAGAGCGCCTTTAATATATCTGTTCGGTTCTATTTGCTTCCAGAAAAGCCCATATTTTCGTGTGTTTTCTCATGATGATTGTTTCCTGTATCTCTTCACTTTTCTTTTCCCTGATTGGAATTCGATTTTCAGAAGAATCGGAGATTGTAACCCTTCCCATGCACCGGTGGGGTCAAAAATTCTGATTTTCATCCACTGATCTTTGACGAACCGAACAACTTGTCCTGATACAATCAGCTACACTTGTTTATTGGATAATGGCATACGTTCAGTAGACCTTAGCTTTCGTTTTCTACCATGATCAATTCAGAAGAGTTTCTCAGCATGTCAACACAATTCTGGGTATATACTTCTTATCATAGTTTTAAGAGATATACGGCATATCGTTTATACGCGTCAATATTTGACGCTTGATGATGGAAATAGGGCCTAAATGATGATAAAGCTCTTACATGGTTATTTCTAGGATTATCAATTGGGGGGGATGTCGGTAAACTGAGGTGTCCGCTGCCAAAAAAAGACTGACAAGCAAAAAAGGTCATCCCATAGCTGAAATTAGAGGTAGTGTTGGGGGTGTCGGTCTCAAATTGAGGGGGGGTGTTAGGGGAGTGTTAGGGGATGTAAACATATCCCTGAGCCCTTAACTATGCCAATGAAAACTACGTTCATTGATGCTGTGTTAGTGTTACCTACCAGCCTTTGCTTGGTAATCAAATTCCGTTTGAGACGAAGAGGCTACCGCTATAATACACGGCAAAGTAAAAAAACATATACTCAAACAAATGAATCAAAAGAAAAAAGATGGAAACAAATGGGACAGATAACTCATGCAAGCGAAGCAGACATTAATTCTAAACGAACTCAACAAAGAAACTGAAAATAACCATGACACGAAGCAAACTCAAGACAGGTAAATGGTTCAAGACAGCTAAACACAAGACAGGTAAATGGTACGGACAAACGTAGGCCTAAGGGTGTCTTGCTTATTTACTGTTTTTCTATTAGGCCTTCAATTTCAAACCAAGTGCTAGCGTTCTCTGTCACTGATTCTAATTATTTCAATACTTAACTAAAATTTGTAACTTCGAAGACATAAACTTTATATGTCAACTGTTTTCGAATATTTAAAAAAACTCATTAATGATTTAACTTCACAGATACACACACAGACACACACGCACACACACACACACGTATAAACAGGCGGACATGACATCGTCTACAACCACTTCATATCGTACACACCGTATAAAACATGCAGCAGAACACCGGAGTCAAGTTCCAGGTGCAAAGGCAAACGCCTGTCGCTAACTATTATGACAGAAACCACCAAAGGTGATGACAACGACAGTGACAACGACGGTGATGCTGCTGCTGCTGCTGCTGCTGCTGATGATGATGATGGCGATGGTGAAATACTGACCGGTATCTGTTGGATCTAGTCTACGCGCTCTGCGTCCGTGCTTCGAGTTGTTGTGAACGAACATATTGTCTGAGAATGCGAGAAGTGGCCCGTCTACACTCGGAGTCGCTGATATTGCAACCTTGCCAAGACAACGAAAACAGTCTGTATACTCTATAGCGTAAACTTGGACGAAAAAGTGGGAGCCCAACCCCTCCCCCTTATACCTTTCTCATTCCCTAGCCGAGCCTTTTAAAAATTGGGGCGCTCGAGCCTAGTGGAATAATGGAAGTGTAGGCCCATACGCCTGTGGTCTGTAATATTTTAAAAGTAGGCCTACAGTAGATGCTGATCCAACAGTGATGCTGTTTAGGTCTATATGTTTGATTGGCTTTATATAGTTTTACTCCTTACAAACAAATGCCGTGCAAAATAAGTCTACCACTGTTAGCAGATAACTGATGAACAACAGCAAGGAAGGTCACGGAAATGATTGAAAGAGACAAGCACACAGCCTGTACAACTGTCTTTTTCGGTCTAGTGTTAATAGGCATTCCACTTTAAATTTATCCAGTAGGTTTTTATTCCTAATATCCATTGCAACGTTTGGTTATACATCTTCTTTAAGGTTTTAAGTGAAAAATCGCATGCTATAAGCCAGTGGCGTAGCGTGACTTTTGGGGGCCCGGGGGGCATCTTTGACATGGGGGCCCCAGAGTTTCGAGCTGACGACCAAAAAAACCGTTATCGTCTCCACCTTTTTAACCCTGACGAGCAAAAAAAGTCCTCACCACACATCATTTCCATCATTTCTAGGGTTAAGTTTAAGTTAGGGTTAACCCTAACCTAACCCTAGCTTAGACCCCTCTTCGGGCCCCCCCCGGGGGCCCGGGGCAGTCAACAAAGTGTCCCCCCCGCCCCTAGTTACGCCACTGCTAAAAGCAAATAGATTAGGATTTTGTTACAGTAATCATGACGTCTCTAATTTTATGTCGACTCTATATACTGGATCTATGTCGTTGCTAAGCGTAAGCACTAACCTGACAATTTTAATATACAGTATAGAAGTATAGACCCATGCAATCAAGACTATATAAGTTAGTTAAATTTTCAATGGGATTTTTAGGTTCAAATTTACATTGCCAAAAATGATCGAGATTAGTGTAACTTGTAAGGCAGCGTATATTGTTAAGTCAAGACATTTCTCTGTACAGTAGTCTATGCGCCTGTTCATACTTCATAGTGACTACTGCATATATGATATATACCGTACAGCATTGTCTAGACCTCTTTGGGTCAATCGTGCGCTAAACAAATTCAACACGGACGGTTAAGCTGATCGCTTCTTAAACGAACGCCGGGCGATAATACAGGCTGTTAAACCCGTAGATTCTTGCATGCTTACAAAGCTTCGTTGGGTTTTCAAAAAAACAACGCCACTGGGAGAGATAACCAACGGGTCTTAATTTGCCCGGAGTCGAACGAGTCACGACTCACACATAACCGACCAAACCCTGTCCGAGTCTTTGATTTCGGCCCTGGATGACCGCCCCCCGACGGGCGGTGAGTCCCCGCAGAATCCATCATTCTTATCGGGGTAGGGGGGGGCGGCGGAGAGTAAGTCACGCCTTGTGGCTGCCGGAAATCAACCAGTACTAGGCCCACAGCACGGGAAATTGTCCATCTTGTAAGAGAGGCTGATACACTGTACATGTATGCATCTATATGTATGTATGTGTGCATGCATGTATGTATGTGCAGTATGGATGGATTGGTAGATGTATGTTTGTATGTATATGTATGCATTTATGTATGTATTTATATATGTATGTATGGATGGATGGATGGATAGAGGGATGGATGGATGAGTATGTATGTATGTATGTATGTATGTATGTATGTATGTATGGACGGATGGACGGATGGATGGACAGACGGAAGGATTCGAAAAGTGCAGCGTATTCGGTCCTTGCAGATGATTGTTTTAGACAGATTATCGGTTTCTTTGGCCGTCATATGATCCATAACCGGGAATGGCTTATCGGGCGTTGGGCGGCCGGCGGACTGCGTTCCTCTTGGGTGGCCAAGGGGAGAGCTGGGTCGGGGTTGACTGGCCGCCGGACCCGCTGGTTGACTCCGATAGTCTTGAGCGCCGACCGCTGGTCGGGCGATAAATCACCGTCCCCACAAAGCCCGCCAGAATTCCCTCTTTTATCTGTCACCGCCCAACGTAATGAGTCTCATAATGGCGTATACGATACAGCTCATAATTCAGCCGAGCACACTCCATCTGGCTCTCTCACAGTCTCTGTCTCTCTCTGTCCCCGTATCCGTCCGTGTCTGTCTGTATTTTTTTTTCTGCCTGCCGCATTCCGTCACTGCGTGCTCGTGTCGGCACGTGACATTCGAACTCGTTCTATATCTTTCCTTGATCGGTTCAGCTTTAACTATCAAAGTGATTTTTAAGGAAAAATTACTAGGGGACCGATGAAAAACTTTTAAATTCCGGATGAAAACTAATTTTGGCACTTCCCGTTTTTAGTTTATTCTGCCCGGCTACCCACAAATCAGCCATAATGGTAGTAGAATAAGATTTCTAATATCGAACGAAAAGTGCAGAGTCAGGTATGATGGCGATGTGCAACAGTTTCCAGTGTTTCTCGGAAAAGACTGCCAAAGCCCAATAGAGAAAAACTCAGAATAACTTCTAGAGGGCCTTTGTATGAAAGGCGGGCTGTCATAACATAATTACTGTGGGGGCCAGGAAAACAACTAGGGGCCGCCCCCCCGTAGTTTATATGTTAAAAAACAGTTAACATTTGTGCTACTGTACAAACTGCAGCATACCCGATGGATATTGAACGATCGGCAAAGGCAAAGAATAGAGGTCCATTGCACATAATTATGTTTAATTATGTTTAATGTCCATAAATGAGGTGCTTTGGAATAACGGAAACGGTCTCATGATAACTGTCCGTTAATTCTTTTGTTCTCACCAAACAACAAATAAAAGTCGCGAAACGACGTTACAGCATCAGGCAAAACAATATTTTATCTCCTCTTCTTTTTCAGCATTGTATTGTATTCTATAATTGGAAAACTTCGAGAAACTTCAGAATATAAGTTATGGAAAGACAAAGAAATATCATTTAAAAACAACACTAAAGCTATATAATTCACTGATCAAAACAATACTATTATTATTTGAATCAGAATGCTGGACCGTAAAAAGGAAGATGAAATATATACATGTAAGAGATTAATGACTGCAGAAATGAACTGGTTAAGAGGAATAGTAGGAGTAAGCAGAAGACAAAGGAAACAAAATGATCAGAGAAAAGACAGAGCAAAAAGAAACGATACTCGAATCAATACAGAAACGAAGACTAAAATGGTTTGGTCATGTTGAAAGAATGAAGGAATTCAGAAAACCAAAGAAAGCACAGTGCACTATACAACTATGTCATGTTGTTGAAAGAATGAAGGAATTCAGAAAGGCTACCAAAGATAACTCTATACAACCACGTTGCATGCAAGGAAAAGGAGAAAAGGAAGACCAGGAAACATAGGTGGAAAACTTAAAAGAGGATGCAGAAGAAATGCAAATGAACTTCATCCAAATGACCAGGGCAGCAAGAGACAGACAGAAGTGGAAGGAACTCATTCAGACCCATCGTCCAAACCAATGGGGAACAATGGAAGGAAAGAAAGAAAGAGATCTCATAATAGACATCTAGCAAAAACATGAAATTCATTATTATTACGGCCAGTCTTCTGACCATCCTGCTCAGTGGGTATCCAGGAAAAAGTGGAGCTACATAAGGTTAATTTTTAGCGCCTCTACCTGAAAGCGTCGCATATCGCGTGGATTTCCGGCGTTCTTTAGACAGTTCTGATTGCATTTCATGAAGAATTTGAGAAAAAACCTGCAACAGAAGAACAGAAATGGTATCGTATAAATGCTTTTATTCGTCTTTGAATCGTTCGTACCTAAACCGTCTTAGCTCTTTCAAGTTTATTATTTAGCGAGTTTACGTGAATTTAATTTTTATACTGTATGTACGTGTATAGGCCATACAAATATACAAATAGGCATATATATATATATATATATATATATATATATATATATATATATATATATATATATGTATATATATGCGTGGTAGCTGCATCATAGGACAGGGTTCAAATTTTCTAAAATATACTACATGTAGCATATGAGGATTGTATATATATATATATATATATATATATATATATATATATATATATATATGTTAGTTAGATATACACTCAGACAACTGAATTATCTACTGTTTTCTCTTCTTCTTCTTCTTCTTCTTCTTCCTCGTCCTCCTCTACTTCTTGTTCTTCCTCTTCTCCTCCTCTCCCTTCTTCTTCTCCTAACCTCCTCCCCTCCTTCTCCCTTCTTCCTTCTTCTTCTTTTTCTTCTTTTTCTTCTTCTTCTTCTTCTTCGTTGTCGTCGTTTTAATTGTTCATCCTAAAATCTCTCCATCTCTTTTCTTCTATTCCTCGTGTCCCTTTCTTTCATTTTATCAGCCGGTGATCACTCTGGTGGTGGGTGGTTATGATGATTATAATTATACTGTTTCTAATAGCATCGGCAGCGCTCTTAGTTGCTTGGATGATGTTAATTATGTCGAAATTGACGATGATGATGACGACGACGATGACATCGTCCAGAGCGTATACTGATAATGATGCTTACAGCGAAGCAATTCATTTTATGCGTGTCTTGCTTATTGCGCGAATCAATCGTCGCGCGCCGAATCTCTCGAAGATTCGAGAAGACGTTGCTTTGTCGGTTTCTTTATATCGTCGTCTTCGTTCGTCCTCTGTCTTTCTTTGTTTTCTTCAAATGCACGACCATTAGGCGACCATCTCAACTTCCTTCCGCCGTCCATATAGGCCGTTGAGCGCCAGTTTTTCAAGCGCGATATATATATATATATATATATATATATATATATATATATATATATATATATAGAGAGAGAGAGAGAGAGAGAGAGAGAGAGAGAGAGAGAGAGAAGAATTGCAAACAACGGGAACAAGGAACAACCGCCCACGTATACATACATACATACGCAGTTGAGAGCTGAATCGCGAAAAACCGACTCAAAAGCTAGAATACTGTCGTTCTTGATCGAAGATGCGAAATGTCTAATGTATGCTTCCGCCACCTTTTGTTGTCCTCGATGACAGACTTGGATGCAATCCATCCGTGCTTTTTCCGTTCGCTAGTCTTCCAGTTTAGAGAGCTGGATGAAAGGTGAATGGAAAAAACCGGTGATTGGGGAGGGGATGGGGGTGGCGGGTTATTTGACTTAGGGACGGATACTCAGGTGTGGTTGCTGTGTGCGCTAATTAAAAGAGGAAACGTTCGAAAACATCCGCGTGTCTAATGCAGTGGCGTAACCAGGATTCCGGAGCAGTGAAACGTTCCCCGAACTGCTTGCTTAAACTTGAATTGATATCTAGAGCAAATAAGCATGGAAAAGAAGCTATACAGCCTCTTGGCTATATTTGTTACAATGTGAAAAGTGACTGAAGCAGCTTCTTGATAAGTGATTCTCAAAAAGTGCCAATTTTTGATGGAAGGCTTTAACCAAGGAGTACAAATCGCAGATGAGTGCCGTTTCACCTTTTATACGAATATTAAAATCATTAAGATGCACAAATAAGCCTAGATCTGCTGAAAATGCTAATTTCCAAAGCCATTCACATTCTGTTAGCAGCACAAGTGGACGGTTCTTGTCATTTAAGAATATTTCAATCTCACTTCGAAAGTCAAAAAATCAAGCCAGAACTTTCCCACAGCTAAGCCATCTTACTGAAATACGCTAACGTTTGCCTAGAAACTCAGATTTGATTTGCATAAGGAAATTACGAAATTGGCGATGACTGAGTCCAGGGTTATTTTTAGGATTATCAATGGGGGGGGGGGTGCCGGTAAATTCAAAAAAGATCATCCCATAGCTGAGATTGGGGTGTCGGTCTCAAATTGTGGGGTGTTGGGGGTATTGATTGGGAGGGGGTGTTAGGGGTGTAAAATTATCCCTGACTGAGTCAATGGGATAGCGTCAATGATAAAGAGTAAGACAGCTGAAAGTTGAAGCAAGCTATAATTTAAGACGTTAAGTCTGTCTCCGTGACACAGACTGCGAAAAAGAGATTCCTTTAATAGACTTGCGCATGTTCCTCATTTCTTGCTGCGGGCCGGATTAAAGACCTCGGCGGGCCGTATCCGAACCGCGGGCCGTACTTTGGAGACCCCTGGTTCATCTTTATCATAACTCTCCTTTCTCTCTCCTATCATTTTCTGCTTTCACCATGCACTTTGCTTTGGACGACTGGATGCTATTTCTCTTTGCTCTGCCTGTCTGCCTACCTGTCTTTCTGTCTGCCTGTCTGTCTGTCTCTGTCTCTGCCTAAGCCATGTAGACCTCTGCTAATGGTTTTCGTCGGTCACATTTCGTCCGTTGCCAACTAAATTTGGCTTTAATTTCGTTTGCAAACAGCGTTGTCGGTCAATAATAGATACTCGCGGCGGCCGAACGATAATAACTCGGCCGAACGGACGGACGGCGGACGGGCGCACGCTCCAGGACGACACCGGCGGTTGCGTCGTCGCCGTCGACGGCGGCGGAGGCTGCGTCGTCGGGCTAGGCGTCTCTCTCTCTCTCTCTCTCTCTCTCTCTCTCTCTCTCTCTCTCTCTCTCTCTCTCTCTCTCTCTCGTGGCCGGAAGATGGGCGGCGGGTTAGGTTAGCGAGCGAGAGGGTCAGAGAGCGTCCGGGCGACGGGTTCAGAAACCTTTTCGTCGTCCATTCGCTTCTTCTTCCATTCAGCGCGCAACAGATCCCCATCCTTCCATCCCCCGCCATCCTAGAGATGCTCGCGTAGACGCCTAAAACACGGCGCTCGTCATCGTCGTCATGACCACCCACCCCTCTCCCTCCTTCTTCTCCTTCTCCCCTCCTCCTCCTACTCCTGCTCCCCTCTTCACACACACACATACCATATGTCGACGACGCTTTGTTTTTGTATTTGGCAATTTCCCTCGAGGATGCGATTAAATTTTCAAACGCACCAGACACCTTCTTTCTCAACCGTCTCCCCTCCATCGCCCTCCTCCTCCTCCTTCTCCTCCTCCTCCTCCTCATCCTCGACCAGAACTCGCAAACCGCTAGAACGAATGCCGACGTTACACACGGAGCGCTATATAAATACGCACAACCTGTTATCGTCCCTATCGTGTCAACAGTTATTCTGTCACCCCCTCTCCCCGTACACTTTATGCACTCCGCGCTTTCCTTCCGACGTCTCTCTCTCTCTCTCTCTCTCTCTCTCTCTCTCTCTCTCTCTCTCTCTGCGTGTGCTTCTCTGCACTTGCAACTGTCTGTTATCGGATGCAACAACGAATTGCTTTGGAAAACGACTGAATAAAACAAATGGAAGAGACATGTAAGACGCAACAGCCAACGCAGAAACCATCCATCCATCCATCCATCCATCCATCCATCCATCCATCCATCCATCCATCCAAGTAATGCAAAAGGTAAGTAAGATACTCATTACTCTCATCAAAACCCATGACCTAACCCTAACCCTAGGATACTGTAATGCAAAAGGTAAGTAAGATACTCATCACTCTCAGCAAAACCTATAACCTAACCCTAACCCTAGGATACTGTCATGCAAAGCGTAAGTAAGATAATCATCACTCTCAGCAAAACCCATAACCTAACCCTAACCCTAGGATACTGTCATGCAAAACGTAAGTATGTTAATCATCCACTCATCCATCCATCCACCCATCCATCCATCCATCCATCGATCCATCCAAGCATCCATCCATCCGTACCATCTATCCATCCATCCATCCATCCATCCATCCATCCATCCATCCAAGTAATGCAAAAGGTAAGTAAGATACTCATTACTCTCATCAAAACCCATGACCTAACCCTAACCCTAGGATACTGTAATGCAAAAGGTAAGTAAGATACTCATTACTCTCATCAAAACCCATGACCTAACCCTAACCCTAGGATACTGTCATGCAAAACGTAAGTATGATAATCATCCACTCATCCATCCATCAATTCATCCATTCATTCATCCATCCATCCACCCATCCATCCATCCATACATCCATCCATCCACCCATCCATCCATCGGAAAGCTGGAGAGGAGGTAAGAACAACTATTTTCAATCATCTCAGAGAACGACAACTACATCATTTGCATTGCCTCAGAAAATGCAATCCGGAGGATGGAGACCGGGCGAAAGATATGGCTTTCAACTGGTTGTCCGATAGATTGGGGAAGAAAATTCCGGCCGTCATCATCGAACGGAAACTGGACGAGGCGTATCGCTCCGTCCAGCCACGACCCAATCCTCCACAGACAGGTACCTCTTCCATCGATCCACCACAGCAAGGTACTACTACTACTACTTCTTCTTCTTCTTCTTCTTCTAATTATATCACGCCTTCAAATCCGACTAAGAAACGGAAGGTTGTAGTGTCGCCGGTGCTAGAGACGTCGAACCGTTTCGACGCTCTGACGCCGGCAGTGGTCGACGACGACGACGACGACGACAACGACGACGACGATGACACGGAAGCGGTAAGACAAATAGAACATATGTCGGCCCATACTACTAAGGCAAATACCATCAAACGAATAAATAGGCACAGCGGGCAAGCTAAGAACTTTTGGAAGATTAAACTGCTTCCAGAAACAAGAACACTCGTCGTCAGCGACAGCAACATGAAGCTGATGAGGGAGGAGGAAGTCCCGGATGACTGGCAGCTGGAGGTATTCTCCGGGGCAAAGATCGACCACGTCTCCAAGCTGTTGGAAGAACTGGGAACCGACGCTCCAACCAACATCGTCACCTGCGTGGGAATCAACCATCGATCCCACCAGGACTCTTCCATCAGCAAATACGTACGCGGCCTTCGAACAGCTACGGGCCGCTCTCCTGCGATGGTCTACACGATGGGAGTGTCGATCTCTCCACACCTGCCAGCGACTGAACAGCAAGCGCTCCGGACCGTCAACGAACGACTTCTCGCAGACCACGGGGAACGCTACATCGTTCCAATCCTTCCACAAGACGTCAAAACTGGACCAGACGGCATCCACTATACAGAAGAAACTACAAAAAGGTTTGGACTAGAATTGTATCGGTCATCAATCAAAAAAACTAATAGTGCATCATCCGACTCACGGAACATCATCAGGTGTACTATTATTACCTAACACTGCAATCAAAAATAACATTCTTAATCTTTCCGGTCACGTACTGACAGAAACCGAAACCGAAAACCTTAAAACTTGGTCTTTCCTTCGTGCCCTCTATCTCTCGAGTCTCGGCCCAGTCAATACACGCCTCGCTAGATCGCCTGACCAGATCCCTGATGCTTCGGGACTTTTCAAAAGACAGAGACGGACCGATAGACTCCACAAAACGCCTGTTTACATATCCCAGCACCTGGACACCCAGCGAATATCTCCTCTCAAAAGACACCGTAAAACTAATAAAAACTCTTAGGGAAAACACAGAACGGACCGTCAGACAATATGAATTGAAAAATAACTGTTATTACTTGAAAAACGTAAAATCTAACATCTCGGGGCAGGGCAGAAAGGCTATTACGAACTTAAGAAATAACGATAAAATTATCATAAAACCGGCAGATAAAGGCGGTATGATTTGCATTATGAATAAGTTGGACTACAATAGAGAGGCCTATAGACAGCTAACTAACAATAAATACTACAAGCCTATCACACATTTACGGAAAACTGAAGTCCTGGGAGAATTAAATTCTGTTATTGACCAATTGTTGGCTAAGAAATATATACATACGAAACAGCATGCCTACCTGAGCGCTGACATGGACGATAGAAACCGACAATTCTATTTACTACCGAAAGTACACAAACCGAGAGATCGGTGGCCTACCGGTGCAGTACCGGAAGGCAGACCGATAGTATCCGATTGCGCCACAGAATCGCGACGCGCCAGCGAATATATTGACCATTTCCTAAAACCTCTGGCTTGCAAACATCCTTCTTATCTTAAGGACACTTATGATTTTCTGGATAAAATTAGAAATCAAATAATCGATAAGAAATTTCTACTGGTCACGGGTGACGTCACTGCTTTATACACCAACATGAACATCGATCGTACTATAAAAGTCGTGGAGGAAACTTTTAAATCGAATCCAGATCCAAAAAGACCGGACTGTGAAATTGTGAAATTACTGAAATTAATAATGAAAAATAATGATTTTACGTTCAACAATAAGGTCTTTCTACAAATTTTTGGCATGGCTATGGGCAGGAGCTTCGCTCTAATCTGGCCAATCTGTACCTAATAGAATTCGACGATAAAGCCATGAACGGTTACCCAATAAAACCACTTTTATTCTTTAGATTCCTAGACGACGTCTTTTTCATCTGGCCCGGTAGCGTAGAGGAATTAAAAGATTTTGAAACATATCTTAACGGACTTATTCCAGACATTAAGATTACGCTAAATCACAGCGAACTCGAAGTGAACTTTCTGGACACGACAATCTTTAAACACACCACGACCGCCAATGATGACATCACCACGACGTTACAAAGTAAGGTATATTTCAAAGAGACAGACACACACGAACTACTACATGCAAAATCCTTTCATCCGCGACACACAATTCCAGGAATCTTAAAGTCACAGATACTGCGCTTCAAACGGTTATCTTCTTTTAAATCGGACTTTGACTCGGCCTGTAAAATCTTATTCCACGTATTAAAACAGAGGGGCTACAACAGACGCTTATTACGCAAGATGAAGCACGACATTTGGCATGATTACCCACAAATCGTAGACAACGACACAGGACAACTACAACAACAACGACAACTGCTGCCGATCGTAATCCCTATTCACCTCTATCAACACACCTGATCAAAGAATGGAAACGCGCTATTAGCACGCATCCCACTTTCGTTAATTACAGAGTCATAGCCGCATACACCAGACATAAGAACCTAGGTCAATTATTAACTGCCTCTGGAAATAATAGACCCCCTGAAAATACTAGTACTACTAATACAAACACACTGGGATCCAGAAAATGCCAATCAAAAGATTGTAAAACCTGTCCGTATCTTACACCTTCTACAACATTTGCCAGCTCATACACGCGCCGTTCGTACAAGATAAACTCTACTCTAGACTGTAAGAGCTCAAATATAATCTATTTAATCACTTGTAAAAAATGTAAATTCCAATATGTGGGCGAGACAGCTCTCCCACTCAATACCAGACTGATCAACCACAGGTCCACTATCAGAACAAACAGAGATGCGACTCTCGCAAACCACTTTACCCAGAAATACCATTCTGTCAATGATCTATCCATAATACCAATTGAGCAATTACAAAACGAAAACGATGAACGCAAAAACAAACAGAAACGCCTAACTAGAGAGACATACTGGATTAAGGAACTAATGACCTATACACCATACGGAATCAATTCAATTAATGACTACAGACGCCGTTGAAAAAAGACAAGATGGAAGATTGTGCCCGTGCACAAGTTCTCAGGACTTTTTCATTCACTCATTATTCATTCGCTCATTCATTCATTACATCCATCCATATATCAATCAATCCATCTATCTATCTATTCTATATATTTTTTATATATTCTAAATATTGGATACTGTAATACATAAGTAAGATATTCATTACTCTCAGCAAAACCCATAACCTAACACTAACCCTAGGATACTGTAATGCAAAAGGTAAGTAAGATACTCATTACTCTCATCAAAACCCATGACCTAACCCTAACCCTAGGATACTGGATTGCAAAGCGTAAGTAGATACTCATTACTCTCATCAAAACCCATAACCTAACACTAACCTAGGATACTGTAATGCAAAAGGTAAGTAAGATACTCATTACTCTCATCAAAACCCATGACCTAACCTAACCCTAGGATACTGTAATGCAAAAGGTAAAGTAAGATACTCATTACTCTCATCAAAACCCATGACCTAACCCTAACCCTAGGATACTGTAATGCAAAAGGTAAGTAAGATACTCATTACTCTCATCAAAACCCATGACCTAACCCTAACCCTAGGATACTGTCATGCAAAACGTAAAGTATGTTAATCATCCACTCATCCATCCATCCACCCATCCATCCATCCATCCATCGATCCATCCAAGCATCCATCCATCCGTACCATCTATCCATCCATCCATCCATCCATCCATCCATCCATCCATCCATATATCTATTAGCCTGTGCCTTTCTCTCCATTGATCTAGTTGCTCAAGGAACACCAACGTCTGTCATGCTATCGAGAATCACTTATGGTGAAATCGAGGCAAAATGTAAATATTATTTTACTATGTATTTAAAGCTTGATATTGCATAGATTTAATGCTGTTTGTTATTTTTGCTTTGTTCACGTGATATCGGGAGATGCATGGGAAGTTACAAAGGACCTCTTTCAAGCCTTTGATGAAACTTAACCAGAATCCAAAGGCAGCGACATCCAACAGCAATTAAAGACTCATCACCTATCCGGACGATTTAAATTCATGCGGGGATCGAATAATAAGAATCTGAACTAAATTTGAAGAACTCTAACCAACCGACGCCTTTGATCAGGGCGCCGGGCATAGGCTGCGTGACTGTAAATAGAAATATCGAATTCTGTGAGCATATCGTCAGTGGCGGCTCTAGGATTTGGCGAATGGGGGCCGTTAGGGTGACAACTTCTGATCATGGGGGCCAACCATTTGTTGCTTAATGTATGTAGAATGGGGTATAGGGTTCCAAATGGGGGGCCACTGGGGGGCCGGGCCCTCAATAGGAGGGGGCACGGGCCCCCTGCCCCCCCGGTTGAGCCGCCACTACATATCGTTATTCTATAATGCATATTAAGTACTCGGCCGTTGCTTAAATAAGAATCGGCCGTTGCAGTGAGGGGAATTTGAACTTTGTTTGTAATCCGATATACGAAAGAATCTGTCATTACTGTAAATAGAAATAGAACCTTGCCTGTATACAACAATCCTATACATGAAAGAATCTGGGACTCTGCCTAATAAAACATTGTTTGCTTAAATCATGTGAAACTAGAGAACTATATAAGACCGTTTAAAACTAATATCTTACATTATCCTGAAGAAGCCGACTGAGGCGAAACGTCGATAGATAAGTGCTATTTTCTTTTTGTATATAATAAATAATTTTCAAAACTACTTGTATTTTTGTGCTTTTCATAGCATAATTTAGATCACTAAAAAATCTAGTTTCATTTTCATACTTAGATTATTCATATTAATACAATGCATCGTGGGGCAGTTTCGTATAGACGCAGCAACAACAGCAATTTCTACGGGCGGGGTAGAGGCCAAAACAGACAAACATACAATCAAACACCCCGTCATGTCCAGGCAAACTACACATACAAGGACGCGGTATCTAACAACACTAACAGCGTTGTAGATACTACAAGCGATAAATTGGACCGTCTCCTGAAAGCGTTCGATTCGCTGGAGGGGCGATTAACGAAGATGGAGGGCCTCCAACACACGATGACGTCACGGAGCGGACCGACCAACGGAAATCACCCACGAGACCGGTCCAGGCCAAAACAACAACAACAACAGCAACAACAGCAACCGAAGGAGCGATCGAACAACCCGGATTTCGCGGAGATGACGAAGAACCTCTACAAAGTGGTCCAACTCAACCACCAGATGGGCCATTGGGAAAACGATCTGCCACTGAGCCTCCAGCGCCAGTTCAACAACCTGATCAACATGATCAGACCGGCGGATCCCACTACAGAGGTACAGGAAGCCATCTCGTCTGCCCTTCGGAAAGCTGGAGAGGAGGTAAGAACAACTATATTCAATCATCTCAGAGAACGACAACTACATCATTTGCATTGTCTCAGAAAATGCAATCCGGAGGATGGAGACCGGGCGAAAGATATGGCTTTCAACTGGTTGTCCGATAGATTGGGGAAGAAAATTCCGGCCGTCATCATCGAACGGAAACTGGACGAGGCGTATCGCTCCGTCCAGCCACGACCCAATCCTCCACAGACAGGTACCTCTTCCATCGATCCACCACAGCAAGGTACTACTACTACTACTTCTTCTTCTTCTTCTAATTATATCACGCCTTCAAATCCGACTAAGAAACGGAAGGTTGTAGTGTCGCCGGTGCTAGAGACGTCGAACCGTTTCGACGCTCTGACGCCGGCAGTGGTCGACGACGACGACGACGACGACAACGACGACGACGATGACACGGAAGCGGTAAGACAAATAGAACATATGTCGGCCCATACCACTAAGGCAAATACCATCAAACGAATAAATAGGCACAGCGGGCAAGCTAAGAACTTTTGGAAGATTAAACTGCTTCCAGAAACAAGAACACTCGTCGTCAGCGACAGCAACATGAAGCTGATGAAGGAGGAGGAAGTCCCGGATGACTGGCAGCTGGAGGTATTCTCCGGGGCAAAGATCGACCACGTCTCCAAGCTGTTGGAAGAACTGGGAACCGACGCTCCAACCAACATCGTCACCTGCGTGGGAATCAACCATCGATCCCACCAGGACTCTTCCATCAGCAAATACGTACGCGGCCTTCGAACAGCTACGGGCCGCTCTCCTGCGATGGTCTACACGATGGGAGTGTCGATCTCTCCACACCTGCCAGCGACTGAACAGCAAGCGCTCCGGACCGTCAACGAACGACTTCTCGCAGACCACGGGGAACGCTACATCGTTCCAATCCTTCCACAAGACGTCAAAACTGGACCAGACGGCATCCACTATACAGAAGAAACTACAAAAAGGTTTGGACTAGAATTGTATCGGTCATCAATCAAAAAAACTAATAGTGCATCATCCGACTCACGGAACATCATCAGGTGTACTATTATTACCTAACACTGCAATCAAAAATAACATTCTTAATCTTTCCGGTCACGTACTGACAGAAACCGAAACCGAAACCTTAAAACTTGGTCTTTCCTTCGTGCCCTCTATCTCTCGAGTCTCGGCCCAGTCAATACACGCCTCGCTAGATCGCCTGACCAGATCCTGATGCTTCGGGACTTTTTCAAAGACAGAGACGGACCGATAGACTCCACAAAACGCCTGTTTACATATCCCAGCACCTGGACACCCAGCGAATATCTCCTCTCAAAAGACACCGTAAAACTAATAAAAACTCTTAGGGAAAACACAGAACGGACCGTCAGACAATATGAATTGAAAAATAACTGTTATTACTTGAAAAACGTAAAATCTAACATCTCGGGGCAGGGCAGAAAGGCTATTACGAACTTAAGAAATAACGATAAAATTATCATAAAACCGGCAGATAAAGGCGGTATGATTTGCATTATGAATAAGTTGGACTACAATAGAGAGGCCTATAGACAGCTAACTAACAATAAATACTACAAGCCTATCACACATTTACGGAAAACTGAAGTCCTGGGAGAATTAAATTCTGTTATTGACCAATTGTTGGCTAAGAAATATATACATACGAAACAGCATGCCTACCTGAGCGCTGACATGGACGATAGAAACCGACAATTCTATTTACTACCGAAAGTACACAAACCGAGAGATCGGTGGCCTACCGGTGCAGTACCGGAAGGCAGACCGATAGTATCCGATTGCGCCACAGAATCGCGACGCGCCAGCGAATATATTGACCATTTCCTAAAACCTCTGGCTTGCAAACATCCTTCTTATCTTAAGGACACTTATGATTTTCTGGATAAAATTAGAAATCAAATAATCGATAAGAAATTTCTACTGGTCACGGGTGACGTCACTGCTTTATACACCAACATGAACATCGATCGTACTATAAAAAGTCGTGGAGGAAACTTTTAAATCGAATCCAGATCCAAAAGACCGGACTGTGAAATTGTGAAATTACTGAAATTAATAATGAAAAATAATGATTTTACGTTCAACAATAAGGTCTTTCTACAAATTTTTGGCATGGCTATGGGCAGGAGCTTCGCTCCTAATCTGGCCAATCTGTACCTAATAGAATTCGACGATAAAGCCATGAACGGTTACCCAATAAAACCACTTTTATTCTTTAGATTCCTAGACGACGTCTTTTTCATCTGGCCCGGTAGCGTAGAGGAATTAAAAGATTTTGAAACATATCTTAACGGACTTATTCCAGACATTAAGATTACGCTAAATCACAGCGAACTCGAAGTGAACTTTCTGGACACGACAATCTTTAAACACACCACGACCGCCAATGATGACATCACCACGACGTTACAAAGTAAGGTATATTTCAAAGAGACAGACACACACGAACTACTACATGCAAAATCCTTTCATCCGCGACACACAATTCCAGGAATCTTAAAGTCACAGATACTGCGCTTCAAACGGTTATCTTCTTTTAAATCGGACTTTGACTCGGCCTGTAAAATCTTATTCCACGTATTAAAACAGAGGGGCTACAACAGACGCTTATTACGCAAGATGAAGCACGACATTTGGCATGATTACCCACAAATCGTAGACAACGACACAGGACAACTACAACAACAACGACAACTGCTGCCGATCGTAATCCCCTATTCACCTCTATCAACACACCTGATCAAAGAATGGAAACGCGCTATTAGCACGCATCCCACTTTCGTTAATTACAGAGTCATAGCCGCATACACCAGACATAAGAACCTAGGTCAATTATTAACTGCCTCTGGAAATAATAGACCCCCTGAAAATACTAGTACTACTAATACAAACACACTGGGATCCAGAAAATGCCAATCAAAAGATTGTAAAACCTGTCCGTATCTTACACCTTCTACAACATTTGCCAGCTCATACACGCGCCGTTCGTACAAGATAAACTCTACTCTAGACTGTAAGAGCTCAAATATAATCTATTTAATCACTTGTAAAAAATGTAAATTCCAATATGTGGGCGAGACAGCTCTCCCACTCAATACCAGACTGATCAACCACAGGTCCACTATCAGAACAAACAGAGATGCGACTCTCGCAACCACTTTACCCAGAAATACCATTCTGTCAATGATCTATCCATAATACCAATTGAGCAATTACAAAACGAAAACGATGAACGCAAAAACAAACAGAAACGCCTAACTAGAGAGACATACTGGATTAAGGAACTAATGACCTATACACCATACGGAATCAATTCAATTAATGACTACAGACGCCGTTGAAAAAAGACAAGATGGAAGATTGTGCCCGTGCACAAGTTCTCAGGACTTTTTCATTCACTCATTATTCATTCGCTCATTCATTCATTACATCCATCCATATATCAATCAATCCATCTATCTATCTATTCTATATATTTTTATATATTCTAAATATTGGATACTGTAATACATAAGTAAGATATTCATTACTCTCAGCAAAACCCATAACCTAACACTAACCCTAGGATACTGTAATGCAAAAGGTAAGTAAGATACTCATTACTCTCATCAAAACCCATGACCTAACCCTAACCCTAGGATACTGGATTGCAAAGCGTAAGTAGATACTCATTACTCTCATCAAAACCCATAACCTAACACTAACCCTAGGATACTGTAATGCAAAAGGTAAGTAAGATACTCATTACTCTCATCAAAACCCATGACCTAACCCTAACCTAGGATACTGTAATGCAAAGGTAAGTAAGATACTCATTACTCTCATCAAAACCCATGACCTAACCCTAACCTAGGATACTGTAATGCAAAAGGTAAGTAAGATACTCATTACTCTCATCAAAACCCATGACCTAACCCTAACCCTAGGATACTGTCATGCAAAACGTAAGTATGTTAATCATCCACTCATCCATCCATCCACCCATCCATCCATCCATCCATCGATCCATCCAAGCATCCATCCATCCGTACCATCTATCCATCCATCCATCCATCCATCCATCCATCCATCCATCCATACATCCATCCAAGTAATGCAAAAGGTAAGTAAGATACTCATTACTCTCATCAAAACCCATGACCTAACCCTAACCCTAGGATACTGTAATGCAAAAGGTAAGTAAGATACTCATTACTCTCATCAAAACCCATGACCTAACCCTAACCCTAGGATACTGTCATGCAAAACGTAAGTATGATAATCATCCACTCATCCATCCATCAATTCATCCATTCATTCATCCATCCATCCACCCATCCATCCATCCATACATCCATCCATCCACCCATCCATCCATCGGAAAGCTGGAGAGAGGTAAGAACAACTATTTTCAATCATCTCAGAGAACGACAACTACATCATTTGCATTGCCTCAGAAAATGCAATCCGGAGGATGGAGACCGGGCGAAAGATATGGCTTTCAACTGGTTGTCCGATAGATTGGGGAAGAAAATTCGGCCGTCATCATCGAACGGAAACTGGACGAGGCGTATCGCTCCGTCCAGCCACGACCCAATCCTCCACAGACAGGTACCTCTTCCATCGATCCACCACAGCAAGGTACTACTACTACTACTTCTTCTTCTTCTTCTTTCTTCTAATTATATCACGCCTTCAAATCCGACTAAGAAACGGAAGGTTGTAGTGTCGCCGGTGCTAGAGACGTCGAACCGTTTCGACGCTCTGACGCCGGCAGTGGTCGACGACGACGACGACGACGACAACGACGACGACGATGACACGGAAGCGGTAAGACAAATAGAACATATGTCGGCCCATACTACTAAGGCAAATACCATCAAACGAATAAATAGGCACAGCGGGCAAGCTAAGAACTTTTGGAAGATTAAACTGCTTCCAGAAACAAGAACACTCGTCGTCAGCGACAGCAACATGAAGCTGATGAGGAGGAGGAAGTCCCGGATGACTGGCAGCTGGAGGTATTCTCCGGGGCAAAGATCGACCACGTCTCCAAGCTGTTGGAAGAACTGGGAACCGACGCTCCAACCAACATCGTCACCTGCGTGGGAATCAACCATCGATCCCACCAGGACTCTTCCATCAGCAAATACGTACGCGGCCTTCGAACAGCTACGGGCCGCTCTCCTGCGATGGTCTACACGATGGGAGTGTCGATCTCTCCACACCTACCAGCGACGGAACAGCAAGCGCTCCGGACCGTCAACGAACGACTTCTCGCAGACCACGGGGAACGCTACATCGTTCCAATCCTTCCACAAGACGTCAAAACTGGACCAGACGGAATCCACTATACAGAAGAAACTACAAAAAAGGTTTGGACTAGAATTGTATCGGTCATCAATCAAAAAAACTAATAGTGCATCATCCGACTCACGGAACATCATCAGGTGTACTATTATTACCTAACACTGCAATCAAAAATAACATTCTTAATCTTTCCGGTCACGTACTGACAGAAACCGAAACCGAAACCTTAAAACTTGGTCTTTCCTTCGTGCCCTCTATCTCTCGAGTCTCGGCCCAGTCAATACACGCCTCGCTAGATCGCCTGACCAGATCCCTGATGCTTCGGGACTTTTTCAAAGACAGAGACGGACCGATAGACTCCACAAAACGCCTGTTTACATATCCCAGCACCTGGACACCCAGCGAATATCTCCTCTCAAAAGACACCGTAAAACTAATAAAAACTCTTAGGGAAAACACAGAACGGACCGTCAGACAATATGAATTGAAAAATAACTGTTATTACTTGAAAAACGTAAAATCTAACATCTCGGGGCAGGGCAGAAAGGCTATTACGAACTTAAGAAATAACGATAAAATTATCATAAAACCGGCAGATAAAGGCGGTATGATTTGCATCATGAATAAGTTGGACTACAATAGAGAGGCCTATAGACAGCTAACTAACAATAAATACTACAAGCCTATCACACAATTACGGAAAACTGAAGTCCTGGGAGAATTAAATTCTGTTATTGACCAATTATTGGCTAAGAAATATATACATACGAAACAGCATGCCTATCTGAGCGCTGACATGGACGATAGAAACCGACAATTCTATTTACTACCGAAAGTACACAAACCGAGAGATAGGTGGCCTACCGGTGCAGTACCGGAAGGCAGACCGATAGTATCCGATTGCGCCACAGAATCGCGACGCGCCAGCGAATATATTGACCATTTCCTAAAACCTCTGGCTTGCAAACATCCCTCTTATCTTAAGGACACTTATGATTTTCTGGATAAAATTAGAAATCAAATAATCGATAAGAAATTTCTACTGGTCACGGGTGACGTCACGGCTTTATACACCAACATGAACATCGATCGTACTATAAAAGTCGTGGAGGAAACTTTTAAATCGAACCCAGATCCAAAAAGACCGGACTGTGAAATTGTGAAATTACTGAAATTAATAATGAAAAATAATGATTTTACGTTCAACAATAATGTCTTTCTACAAATTTTTGGCATGGCTATGGGCAGGAGCTTCGCTCCTAATCTGGCCAATCTGTACCTAATAGAATTCGACGATAAAGCCATGAACGGTTACCCAATAAAACCACTTTTATTCTTTAGATTCCTAGACGACGTCTTTTTCATCTGGCCCGGTAGCGTAGAGGAATTAAAAGATTTTGAAACATATCTTAACGGACTTATTCCAGACATTAAGATTACGCTAAATCACAGCGAACTCGAAGTGAACTTTCTGGACACGACAATCTTTAAACACACCACGACCGCCAATGATGACATCACCACGACGTTACAAAGTAAGGTATATTTCAAAGAGACAGACACACACGAACTACTACATGCAAAATCCTTTCATCCGCGACACACAATTCCAGGAATCTTAAAGTCACAGATACTGCGCTTCAAACGGTTATCTTCTTTTAAATCGGACTTTGACTCGGCCTGTAAAATCTTATTCCACGTATTAAAACAGAGGGGCTACAACAGACGCTTATTACGCAAGATGAAGCACGACATTTGGCATGATTACCCACAAATCGTAGACAACGACACAGGACAACTACAACAACAACGACAACTGCTGCCGATCGTAATCCCTATTCACCTCTATCAACACACCTGATCAGAGAATGGAAACGCGCTATTAGCACGCATCCCACTTTCGTTAATTACAGAGTCATAGCCGCATACACCAGACATAAGAACCTAGGCCAATTATTAACTGCCTCTGGAAATAATAGACCCCCTGAAAATACTAGTACTACTAATACAAACACACTGGGATCCAGAAAATGCCAATCAAAAGATTGTAAAACCTGTCCGTATCTTACACCTTCTACAACATTTGCCAGCTCATACACGCGCCGTTCGTACAAGATAAACTCTACTCTAGACTGTAAGAGCTCAAATATAATCTATTTAATTACTTGTAAAAATGTAAATTCAATATGTGGGCGAGACAGCTCTCCCACTCAATACCAGACTGATCAACCACAGGTCCACTATCAGAACAAACAGAGATGCGACTCTCGCAAACCACTTTACCCAGAAAGACCATTCTGTCAATGATCTATCCATAATACCAATTGAGCAATTACAAAACGAAAACGATGAACGCAAAAACAAACAGAAACGCCTAACTAGAGAGACATACTGGATTAAGGAACTAATGACCTATACACCATACGGAATCAATTCAATTAATGACTACAGACGCCGTTGAAAAAGACAAGATGGAAGATTGTGCCCGTGCACAAGTTCTCAGGACTTTTCATTCACTCATTATTCATTCGCTCATTCATTCATTACATCCATCCATCTATCAATCAATCCATCTATCTATCTATTCTATATATTTTTTATATATTCTAAATATTGGATACTGTAATGCATAAGTAAGATATTCATTACTCTCAGCAAAACCCATAACCTAACACTAACCCTAGGATACTGTAATGCAAAAGGTAAGTAAGATACTCATTACTCTCATCAAAACCCATGACCTAACCTAACCCTAGGATACTGGATTGCAAAGCGTAAGTAAGATACTCATTACTCTCATCAAAACCCATAACCTAACACTAACCCTAGGATACTGTAATGCAAAAGGTAAGTAAGATACTCATTACTCTCATCAAAACCCATGACCTAACCCTAACCCTAGGATACTGTAATGCAAAAGGTAAGTAAGATACTCATTACTCTCATCAAAACCTATGACCCAACCCTAACCCTAGGATACTGTAATGCAAAAGGTAAGTAAGATACTCATTACTCTCATCAAAACCCATGACCTAACCCTAACCCTAGGATACTGTCATGCAAAACGTAAGTATGTTAATCAACCACTCATCCATCCATCCACCCATCCATCCATCCATCCATCGATCCATCCAAGCATCCATCCATCCGTACCATCTATCCATCCATCCATCCATCCATCCATCCATCCATCCATACATCCATCCATCCATATATCTATTCTATATATTTTTTTATATATTCTAAATATTGGATACTGTAATGCATAAGTAAGATATTCATTACTCTCAGCAAAACCCATAACCTAACACTAACCCTAGGATACTGTAATGCAAAAGGTAAGTAAGATACTCATTACTCTCATCAAAACCCATGACCTAACCCTAACCCTAGGATACTGTAATGCAAAAGGTAAGTAAGATACTCATTACTCTCATCAAAACCCATGACCTAACCCTAACCCTAGGATACTGTAATGCAAAAGGTAAGTAAGATACTCATTACTCTCATCAAAACCCATGACCTAACCCTAACCTAGGATACTGTCATGCAAAAACGTAAGTATGTTAATCATCCACTCA